>CAJVQA010002373.1:0-22183 GCA_910591915.1 Cetraspora pellucida
CTAGGCTGTATAACAGGAAGTATTTTTATATTTTCTTTTGTTCTAATTTATCTTTTGATTTTTTATTACTAATCTTCACTTCATCTTTTTCTTGTGAATTCGAAGCATCTTTAGAATACACTGTAGACTTTTCACACTTATTTTATAAACCATTTTTCCTTTTGGTGCAGTTTTTTTATTTCGTTTTTGATTATAAAATTTAATTAATTGCTTTATTTGACTAGTAGCTCTACAAGCAGAAATATTTGTAGCAAAAAATGTGCAATCAGATGATTGATAATAATTCTAAACCAAAGAAGTTCATTTTATAAACGATCAATTTAGAGACAAATCTATTTTATAAACAATTTTTTTTACTGACTGTTTATTTTGTAGAAAGTTTATTTTTAATAACTTGTGATAACCTTAAAAATGACAATGACAATAATTACTTTGTAAAATAAGCTGTTAGTAGAATAAATGGTCTATGAAATGAGTTGTCATCAAAATAAATTGTATTTAATCTTCAAAATTATATAAATTAAGGATAATTTGATTATAACCTGATCATGAAATTTTTTCTGTTACAAGTATCTAAACTATATCTAAGTATCATCTGAATTTGATTATATATTTACTATCAGTTCGCAATAAATAGATGTTATACATATGAGCTAATCTTATTATACTCAAATTGGAACTCTCAACAAACTAGTTTACATTTAAAGTTTATTAAAGTTGTATATAGCATGATAATTGATGGTCATACATGTATTTTGTGCAAATATTTCTGTTTATATATAGCAATTGTTATTTAATATGTAGTTGATACATTTTATATGAGCTACCATATTACTATTATAGACCAATTTATAAACCAGTCCAAAATTATGAACCAGAGACTGCTAGGACCGGTTCTTAAACCGGTCCTGAATTTAGTCTTTGTTGAACCATAACATTCCTAACCATGGCATGAACTAAAACAATGTTTAAATAATGGCAACAACTAAAAAAGGCACATAATCAATAGCAATTTTCAAAAAAAAAGATTGTTAAAACAAGTAATGATAGTTATAATGATAGCTATATTGATAACAATGACAATAGCTATAACGATAGCCATCACGGTAATTATGATGATAGCTGTCAAGATAGCTATAACAATAGCAATAACTACTGTAATAGCTATAACAATAGCTCAAATATAGAATTAGATACTAAACAACAAAAAATCAACAAACTTATAGAATACACAGTTGATTTACTAAACTTAATTATAACAACATTTATATACATAATCAAAAAATTTGCACAAGAACAATTTTGTCAACCCAAATACTTAAAAGTGTATAATGCATTATTAGATACAACGATGTATATGATAATAAAGAGTTGAGTTTTGAAGTATCATTATTAAATCGTATGAGATATAGTAAAGGATCTAAAACTGGTCAAATTTTTTCAAAGCATATACAACAAAAAGCTTATGATTTTATTGAAAGATCTTTATATCATTCAGATAATAATCATATTAAATATAGAAAACCATCAACCAGAAAAGTCAATCAGTTACAAAAAATTAATATATTATTACATAATAAAATTAAAAAATACAAGCAAATTCATAAAAAAAAATTTTTTTAGTTTATTGTACAGCATATAAAATACCTATGATCACTAATAAACAACTAAAATTAGCTATCCAAGATCAACTTATGACAAATAAGAAACAGTATAATTTTAAAACTGTTTTAATGGCTACACAAATTTGCAAAATTAGTCAAATGTCTTATTGATCTGTCATAGCTTGCATAAAAAAAGTAATTGAGTGACTAATAGACGAAGAGCCAGATAAATGGTTTTCTGTTAGTACACTTGTTGGATGGCACTAGGATGTTTCAAATATTTATATAATCCAACAATGTGCAATCTCTAAAATTTCTAAATGGTTTACTTTTGGAATTATGGCAGACGAGTCAACACATGGTGATAGTAAAGTCTTCATTATATGTTTTATGTATTGGGATTTAGTTTCTAATAAGCCAAAAGTTTCCCTATTAGAACTTGAAGATTTAATTCAATGTTCAGGATCATTAGTTGCATCTACTGTTCTTAAATCATGCAATTAATATCAGTTAGATCTAACTAAATATTTAACTTGGACAACTGACAATACAGCATACTGTATATGTCAGGCTTTAAAAATGGCATGGTAGTATTATTTAATAAGGTGACTAATTCTAATTCATTTCGGATATCATGTGAACTTTATGCGGCATATATAATGATGTTAAATTTTGAAAATGCCACATTTGGTAAATTAAAGGTCGAAAAGAGATTTTCTTTCCAAAAACATCTATTCAATTTGTTTTACCTTATTTGGATATTACATAACAGTTATAGTGAAAGTAACAAAGATAATCCAATGAATATGAAATCTTCTTATATTTTCGATTTATATTTTAAACTCTTTAGCATTCATTTAACTCAATTTTAAAAACCTTTATGACAACGATGGCTATATGAATTACAAGTGACGAGACAACTAATAGAAAGAAGAAAATATGTAGAGAAATTTACTAATTCGTTTTTAAACAATCTTAAGTTACAAAAAAAAATTCCAATGCCATAACTTAATAAGTGGAAACTTCTTCAACAATGGCTCGCAGATCCAGGTTTGAAATTTTATTTATTTTTTTATTTTATTTTTTATTTTATTTTATTTTGTTTTTAATTCATCTAATTATAGCTTAGGTTTAAAAATTCAAATCGAATGTCTTGCAAAATTTGGAGAAAAAATTTACAAACTAATAATAAATTTTTTAATTAAGTCTGATAAAGAACTATGAATTCTTCAATCAGACAGTTAATTACTATCATTTCTACCTAGCCAACGAGCTCATGAAATGTCTAATGCATATATTAAATGGATAAGAAATTTGAATAATATTAGAGATGATATTTGTTTGTTTTTTGATAATGAGTTGTAGAATGCTACTAATTTGCAAGATAATGAAATATTTAAACAATTTTTTGTTAATTTGGAAAGTGGCATTGATAAAACTATAAATTCTTTGGAAAAATGATTAAGCATGTGGATTCATCTTTCATTAAGTATATGTCAATTAGGTGGTAAAGATGGTCATGAATTTGCTAAAAGTTATTTGAATATAAGGTTAAATACATAAAGAAGACAAATTCCTAGCCTTAAGGAATTATGTTACTTGACTATTTTAAAATCGAATATTGAACAATCTAATTCTAATGATTTTAGGTTGTTACAAGCAATAGAAGATTTATTATTTTTGCAAAAGTTATCTGATTTTGCCAACTCTGATAACTTACCAATTCATAATTTTCCTTTATTATACGAATTCATCAAGTGTCGAATTTATTATATCATCATCTACCAACAACAGGTTGAAGTTTATTTAACAAGTATAATCTTAAATATCACAAAAATATGAATATGGAAACTAAAAAAGCAAAACTATGTCTTTTTGGTGTTAAACAAATATCTCTATTCGATGAAGTTTTGGCAGTTCAAAGAAGAAATAAAAGAAAATTTGATGAACAGGATGCTGAAAAAAACAAACAATATTTGGAGAAAATAAAGCCAATAAACTGTTTAATAGTTTGTTCAATAAATAAAGAAATAATTGTTAGATAAATAAAGAAAATAATTTGCAAAAAGTGAAATTTCTGAAATTGTTAAAAAACCTATAAAAAATCTTTACATAGTAAATTTTATATATACAACTACTTATAGTTTGATTTATTAGTTTAATGATTATCCTACTGTTATGAGTATCGATATGTACAGAACAGGAGGAACTGTCACATCATTTGTAGATCAGTTATACAATTTATAAAAAATTTTTTTATATTGTTTTAGAGTATTTTTTCAAAGGGTTCACATTACTTAATCTACTTTGAAACGTAGGGTAGTTTTAAGTAAACTTGAAGCTTTCGTACAGTAGTTTAAGAATATCAGTTGAATCTCAGTGAATCCCACAACTTTTATATATAGTTTTGCCCTTAAAAGATCTATATAAAATGAAGGAATGCATTAACTGCCACACTACCAAATCTTGTAAATTCTGTGCATTGAAAGATAAAAAGTGAAATGAAGCTAAAAATAATAGGTTGGTGAAGGAAATGTGAGTAGAAGATATTATTTTATATAATTATTGTTACATGGAGTTAGTACAAAACCCATTAAGCAGAGATCCCAAGAAAGCAAGAATCATTAAAGATCAACCTACAGCTGAGGTGGAGGAGGCAAGTATGTTAGAGAAGGTAAGTGATTTAAGTAAGATCAATCTTATTAAGGCTATTAAGTCTATAGCCAAAATTCTTTATAAGAGAGAGCATGTAAAAAAAGAAGATCCTATATATGTTTTTGATGAGATGCGTGAATTATTTCAAAAAACTGATTCAACTCTTGAAGATTTTTTTATTCAACTTTATTCTGTAGCTCAGCCAGGTGAACGTAATAAGCAAACGATGGACTGCATGAAGAGATTGATGGTTTTAATATATTATCTTCTTGCATCCTTAAATAACACGAGAATTAATTCCTTTAAGCTTGATCTAGCATTTTATTTAGATTCAGTAGAAACAAGTAAAGAAGGCTTGAATACAATGGTGAATCTTGGTGTTGCTATGACATCAAATATAGTAAATGAGAGAAAGAGAAAATATCCAATGAGCATGAAAAAAATACGGAGAGTGTACTTTCACAGCATTTGAACAATGCACTCATGCTAAATGTAGACAACTATTACAATATTCATATTCCACACTGACCTGACACTACTAGTACTTCTAGGCCAACACATATAGTGACAATTTTGGTAAATCTGCTCTTAATACCAGCAATTCCATCTTATAGAGTTATTAATCCAAGGTTAATTGATAAAGGTTTGATTATAAAACATATTAACACATGTTTTATTATAAATCTTGGTGTTTCGTATTCTTGCATGCAAAGTACTAAAGTATATACTAATGAAGAGGTAATAGATAATTTAGTATTACATAATTATAATGATAGGCTCATAGAGAAGAAAAACGATCAGCATATACACGACTCTATTCTCATCAATTTTATTGAGAAAGACTTGAAAGGTATAGAGGGATACCTGAAGGCTCTTCATACTGTACACAACCAAGAATCGATGCAGCTATATCTTTCCAATTGTGTAGTTCCTATGGTTGCTGATTGGCCAGATCAGTTTTTCATTCGTAAAGCTATTGCTCAATGACTTCTCCTTAACAATGAATCTGTTCCTCCTTTTGTTACATCATTCTTACTTATTATAGGGCCTCTTCACGTATCCTTGAATGGTCGTGAGCTTGTATATAAAAAGAATTTATTTTTATTTATTGATATATACAAGAATATTTTTGGTATAAAAAAAAATATTGGTAAGACACTACAGCTATGAAGAATTGATTTAATTCTCTATATCGTATGTATAGCATGGTCTAATATTGCTAATACAATTCATTCAAAATTTGGTTATATGTGTAAGAATATAGAATTTTTTATCTAACCGATTTACTAAATAATTTAATTCCTCTAGTTCTTGACATTTATGCTGTACACCATCATGAAGGAAACTGGCCAGCTTATGAGGAAACTTGTATGCGCTGTTGGAATGATCTCTTTTTCTAATTTGATCGAAAGAATTATAAGCATGTTTCCTTAATGTTTTTTTCTGATGTTTTTTATTGGATAGAAACTGGTCATCTAATGTTTGAAATGATTACTAACTATTTGGCTTCTCTTAGTGATTCTCCAGTTGAAATTGTACATAACATTATTCGAAGGTGTACTTCCAAATTCTTTACTGCTGATCAGTTGCGAAAAGAAGTATATTCTATTTTTCAGCAAAGAAATAATAATGCTTTTCATCAAAATTTTGTAAATTCTATGAAGTATCCATATACTCCGAAGCAATTAAATATGCTTTATCAAAAGTGCTCTATATGACTTTTAGAATTATTTGCAAAAGTGTATCGAAATTATAATATTTACACCATTATCAAATTTTTGAAAAATGGTATTAATACATATTAACTACCTTCATTAAATTACGATGTGACTGATCATCATCTTTCAAGGGGCTTTGTTACTTCCATAAAACCCAACACATTAGTTTTATGCAATTCGATACACTGCGACAGAGTTTATGATTTGTATAATGGTATTGTTTTAACGTGTAGGCATGGATACCATAACTCTTGCTTACAAAAATCTTATTTTAAATGTCTTATTTGTTTAGATTATCTTCAATACAAAATTAATAAGAACATCAATGTGCTAATGTTAAGTATGACTAATAAAGTATTTGAAAATGAGTCAATGAATAAGGGGAATGAAAATGTAATTGATGATGAAACTTTAGATGATATTGATAAAATAATAGACAATTCAGTAGAAATAAATGAATTAAAAATAAGTTTTAATATCTTTTATTATTGCTGCGAAAATCACCTTATTACATAATTATGATCGATTTTAATTAATTAAACTTGTTGCATCCGTCCGTAACAACTTCACGTGGAAAATCGGTCAACATGATATGTGCAATGTCGATCACAGCGTGATTCGTGTAACATTGGACGGTTCCCCCTGTTTATGTACAGTAGATCGGAATCGATCTCGGAAATGATCGTTGGTCACGTAATTGCTTACCACCGCTATTACTAAACAAATTACAACTTTTCTTTCTATCAAATCATATAATTTAAAATAAATGGCAACCGAAGAATCTGTTTTACTTTCCTATCTCCTTAACAGTGAACTTGAAAGTAATATAACTCTTAAACAATTTACGAATTTGTTTCCTAATTCTTATAGGTGAATATTACTTTTTTTTTTGTCAGGACGCGTCATAAGAAAAATATTAATAATATCAATAACCTTATTAGAAACAATAAACATATTAAAACATTGTATAAAGAGTATCAGGCTGAAAGAAGTGCAACGAGGGAATTAGTTCATCAAAATACGATAGAAGAATGTAAAAAACTTGACTTTTGGAAAGTTCGTACTTGTCAAGACAAGGATATGATGGATATTGATATGAATCAAGATGAAACATTAGATGAAATATTAGATGTGGTATGACAATAAATGAAATGAATTCATAATTGAAATTTTTTTTTTAAACTTACGATATTTTTATAATTAGTCGAATGATCGGTTGACATTAAATCAAGCAATTGAAATATTATCAATTGCAGAAAAACAAATGACAGATGAGATTAATTTTATGGAGATGGAACGTAATGAATTGTTTCAGGATATTCAAAGGTATTTATTATCCTCAATGGATGTTTATAGGGATATTTGGTTCGATAATAATTTTTCTAAAATCAAAGGATAAATGAGGATATGAGCGATTTGAGATATGGTAGAATTGGACCAAAAGGACTTAATGAAGTCGATATTATCGATGATTTGAAGGTTTTTTTTTTCAGCATTCTGATTTTTTTTTTTTTTTAAAAAAAAAAAGTATTTAATAACCATATTCTTTATTTTAGAAATTGATATCGTCTTGCAATAACTTTTTAGTCTAATCAGCATTGTAATTTGTAAAAGATTTTCTAGCGATAATTATATATAGTAAATTTTCTACATAATACTCTAGCTCAACTCTCACATGATTTTTGTCAGGGGAAATTTGCAACTAGTTAGTACGTTATTATCTCAGTAAATTAATAAGAGAAATATCACAATTTTTTATTATGTATAAATATATATCGGCAAAGTATTTTAATAGTTTTTAAGCATAACCTGGATATTACCCTTTAATAACAACCCGGGTAGTTACTACAGTAATTTATAAGTTTTTTACAATTTAAAAAAAACTATTTTAACGGCTTAGAAAAATCCTAACTTTACAATTAGTAAAGTTAAAGTTTAAACCATTAATGTGAAACCCCTGGGCGTTATTATTTTGAATTGCTGGCGGAATAAGTAAAGGAGTAAATGGAGATCTTGATCGATTTTGGGCGATTGAATTGGCTTGATCTTCATTTTGATTATTTTCGTATTTATTATCGATTTCGTTATTTTCATGATTTTCACCGTTACCATTACTACCATCGTTATGTTCATTACTTTCCTCAGTTTCATTACTTCCATTATACTTGTATACGTAGTAAAATGATATATAAGATATATACAAACCTTTTGTATACCAGATGGTACTATAAGTTTTGCAACGTTAACTCGTTGCTGTATTGCATGTTTCTACTGTGCGATATTTGGTGATCCCATTCCAGCTTGAATATCTACACTGACATCATTCAATTTTTGAGCCGTATGCGAAGGGAATGGTTTACAATCCTTTTACCGATGGTTTAAAATTAGAAGCTTTTATAAAAAAGACATTTCATTTTTATTTTTTTAGTATTGATATCTTTAAAAGAGAAAGAGAAATTGAATTATATATTAGAATTATCAATTTATATCATTTTATATAAGTTTACTATGTATGAGCCAATGATGTATTTTTTCATGTGAGAGTATTAATTAATAATATCTTGGATCACTGTAATTAGTGGATTGATTTCAGACAATGATAACGACTGATACTTGTTTTATCTTAAACCTTTTATTTTTTTATTTTTTTTTCTCCTTTATAAGAAAATATCAAATTAGTAATTGCCTACTATAGTAATAAAATATTTCCAATAAGTTAGAAGCCTAAAATTAGATAAATAGTTTACTATAATTAGTTGTATTTGGACTACATATTATAATCAGATAATTTTTTATTAGATAGTTATATATGTTTTCTTACTCAATTTGTTAACAGAATAATATTGGTAAAATTAGGTTAAAGCTAGGTTAAAATCATATGTGATGCTAAATATCGCATGGTTTGGGGCGTCCCAAACAGTTTGGATGCAACTATATACACGCACAGCTTCCTTTATATTGATTTCTCAAAAGTACATTATATTTTATATATTGAACCACAAAAATTCAAAGTTTTATGGTCAGACGTAAAAGAAAATATGTTTTCTAACTTTTTTTTTGTGATTTCTTTAATTTCAAAAAAATCATAAACTCTTGACATATTTTTCAAAAAAAAAAAACTATTTACAAATAATTTATTTGTGTGAAAAAATAAATTAATACATGTTATTTTCTTACAATTTTTAATGCATGCAGCACTTATTCAAACAACTACCAAACACCATTAGTAGCAGCCGTAGCAGCTTCTTGCAAACTTAAATGAAAATATTTCTTTCTAATCGGATTCATACTAGTCCCATTAGATATACCAATTTCAACTGATGAAATTTCCGAATTTTCTTCAGATGACTCTTCAACCGAGTGAATCCCAACGTCAATAACTAATTTTGTTTGTTCTACTTCACCAAATCCTGCGACTATTAATGCACGTTGTATGTTTACATTAAGAATATTTGTAAAATGATATTCTATGTGATCACCAGTGTATCTATTTAAATTCTTTTTAATGTCTACCAATGCCTGTACACCAGTAGAATCTATTGTACTGACTGCTGAAAAGTCAAATACTATCGCTCTCAATTTTGGTAATTTTGAATTTTCTAGGACTTTATTTTCATAATCGTCACCAGCATCATTCCATGGTCGATCACCAATTTTTTCTGCGGTCCTGGACACCCGACGAGTATTAGATTTAACATAATTAACTATTTGATCTTCAAGATAACTTGAATTAGGATATGTTAGTGATTCATCAAATCGAAATATTAGAACTCCATCAGGTGGACTTTGAGCTGTTTGAAACATTGAACACAATGGAACGTAAGTGAATTTTTTGGAACCGTCGCCATTTGATGAGGCAATTTCCAGACGACCAAGTACATCAAATCGTGGACGTGCAAGTCGAATTAGTAATACCACAAGAGCAACAAGAGTTGAAACGTATATCCCAATCTATAAATTAATAACTGTAAGTTAATAAATAATATATTGAAAATTGGTATTTAATATGATAAATATATACCTCAACACTGAAAAAGAAATTGAAAACGACACCAAGAACAAAGACTACTAAATCCCAAACTAAAAATAGTCATCAAAATAATGGGTCAGTATTAAATGAAAATAATTTATAGTAAATATGAAGTATATTTGATTACAGTACATTGAATTTCCCATAGCTGTTTTATATAATCAGGACCAGAGATTAAATTAAGCACAGCATGAATAATAACAGCACTATAAAAATAAAAAATTTAAAAATAAAGAAATAAGAACAACCAACAAAAAAACTAATCAAAAATCATTTACCTAAGCGTCGCGTTAGGGATATAATAAAATGCTGGGGTTAAAACAAAGAGTGCTAATATTACTAATGCTGCTGTAAATATACCGTCAAGAGGTGTTCGTACACCAGATTTTGCCTTAATAGCGCTACGTGAAAAAGAGCCGGTAGCAGGATAAGCACCAAAGAATGAACCGAGCGCATTGGTAGCACCGATAGCAATGAGTTCTTGACTGGCAACAACTATAAATATATTTTTAAATGATAAGTTAATATGCTTTATGTCATTTATAACATCAACTTTTAAACTCATGAATGATAGTAAAAATGTAAAATGCTATTGGAACACACTTTTATAGTCATTTATCCTTCCAAAACTCCTTGCAATGGCTACGTGTTCCAGAATTATTACAACGGAAATACCGGGAAGGTATCCCGCAATAAGTCTTAAGAGATCCGGATTAAGTTCAGGTGCGCCAATATGGTTAAATCCCGAAGGTACATTTTTCAAAATGTTAATGGGACTTGTGGTTTGACTAATGTTCAACAGATAGGCGATAAAAGTGCATATAACAACCACAACAAAGTTGCGTGAAATCCCGAGGAAAAAGAACCACTTTTCTTTGTTGGGATAACGTCGAGAAAGAAAAGAACAACCATGTTTAACTGTATATAGAAACGATAAACCAAGGAGTCCTATAGCTGCATCAACTTTTGTACGTCCTAGCGCACCAAAGGTTTTAATAAGCACTAGGTACGTAGCTTCTTTATTATCTATACCAGATATACCTAATAAATTTGCAATCTTTATGCATAGAATGCAATAAATAAATTTTTTTTTTTTTAAAAAAAAAAACCAAAAAATTTTAACTAAACATTTGATAATACAGGTTTGATAATACAGGTTTGAACAAGATATTTACCTGACCCACAACAATATTAATCGCGGAACCGGTAGTGAAACCGGCGACAACTGGAGCAGGAATGAAATCGACAATAAAGCCGAGACGTAATAAACCCAAGGAAAGAGCAATTAATCCAGTTAACAAGGAAAAAGTAGCAGCAATCGTTGTATTAGTGTAAGTTGTATCAGTCTTAAGAATTGAGCTTATAGTTTGTCCCATGAGTAAAGACATCACAGCAGTAGGACCGATAGTTATATCCTTTGAGGTGGCAAAGAAACAATATAGCGCGACACCAACAAAGGAAGAATATAGACCATATTCCACAGGTAAAGTTGCAATCTTTGCATAACCCATGCTTTGAGGAATGACCACCAACCCAACAGTTATACCAGCTATCACATCGCTAATAAACCAAGTAAGATTATAATAATGTATCCAGGTAAAAATAGGAAAAAGGGATTTAATATATCGAATTGAAAATTCGGGAATCTCACGAGCAATCCCGAGAGCTCTTTCTTTTACATGTGGTCTTTTTGTTTCAAAAACATAGTGAGAATCTGCCATGATGAGAATGACTATTTCAATAAAATAATGATCAAATTAATTTCATTTACATTAGTTGGAAAAATAACGCCATTCCAAGTGGTTTATATATATTCCCGACTTTAATATAATTACTAAATTACATTTGATGCATCATTAAGGGATAAAGACCATTCGAATCTTACCTATTATAGTACTTATAAATAGAGTAATCTCGTAACTTTAAAGTTGAGTAAACCAGTTTCCAACCGGCAGTATTTTATTATCTTTATAGATAGAAACAAATGTAAATACGCGGGGAATTAAACGTACAGTATGTACATACGTACGTATATATTGATATGGAAATAGTAAGGGGGGTGACACTTACCTAATGCATTTGAACAGATTCGGGAATTATTATCGGTGTCACACTCAAGTTTTAGAGATCTGGGCAGATAGATTAATAATTGATCCATAGCTAATTGTTTCATTTGATTTTTCATTGACCAAATTTCCGAGTCGGATCCATCGGATTTAGGCTGGTATCTCGTAACACAAGCCAACCAGACTTTTGGTGATCTTGATTAATTCCGATCCCGCCGACCATGATTCCGAGGCATTCTGACCCAGAAATCCGGGGATCTTCCTTTACGAATTGAATAGACCGAAACGAACACAGGACAATATCAAGTACAGTGAAAAATATCGATTTTAGGCCAAATTAAATTTGGCCAACCTGACAGTGTTTAAAATACCAATCTAAAAAATTTCGATAGCCAATCAGATTTCGAGATCAGGTGTAACGTAAAAGAAGTACAAAAAAATCAAAATAACAAGAAAACGCTTATATCTTAAAATTTTGCTTATGAAAGTGCCTCCTGCGTACTAACAAAAATTTTTCCTCGGGAAATTTTACTATAACTAGAACCTTTAAACCAAATACTAATTTACTGGTAGGACCCTAACCCTAAACTAATTGCGAAAGATTTTTTTCTTAGCGAAATTTTTTTTAATAGGAGCGAAATTTTTTAGACTGGCATTGCTAGCCCCATAAACCTGAACTGTTAGAAACGTAGACATGTTTGCCGGAAAGTTACATTACTGATCACGTTAAATTGTGTTACACCAAATCCCGCATTATTATTGGCCAATCTTGTGCACAAGCCACATGATAATACATATATACGATTAATAATTTAAAAGTTAAATCATACAAGAAGGGGGTTCCGATATGCAAGATAAATGTCACCTCCACAACAAAGGAATTTTTTCGCCGGGATTCTAATCGTAATCTAATGCGCACGTTTACAGATGTGTGTGCCTTATTTACCTTGCTGCATATTCTGAACTTTATGTGAGTGAACGCCAAATATCGTAATGTTATTATGCATGAAATACTTGAATCGATTTATGTATTTTGTCAGACGAGAATAATTTGCGAGAAATGCTTTAAAAACAATAAATTTTAATAAATATCTCCTTACAAATGATTTCCTGGAAGGTTACTGATAAAAAAAAAAAGTTCTTTAAATTTCTCTTAAAACTTTTTTGGTTTTAATGATGTAAAGCTTGGTCATCATCAGACTAATTCAAGTTACACCATAAATGATTAGATTATCTCAATTTATAATAGATGTATTGCATTTGGTGTAGATTTACAAGCGCCATGGTTACATGTACTACTCGTTTTCTTCAAACTAAAACTTGATCGTAGACTTCTAAAGTAACAATTATATGAAGAATTAAATATTCTTTGTCTCTCAAACTTCATATGCGTCTTCGTATTATCTACATCCATAATTATCAGAATTATTGATTGATTAATTTATAGTTTCGCATATGAATACCAATTCGTGCTAACGGTATAGAAACTCATCACATGATATGTACCATATTCTATTCTAATTATAGTCATTCAATGCGGTAATTTATATTTGGTGTATAACGATGACGTTTGCATAGTATAAAGCTGACGTTTTGCATTGTATTACATTGTTGCATAATCTAACACTGACGTTTGCACAAATAACACTGACGTTTGCATAATGTAACTCTAAACATTACAAAGTGGGCTAGGCTAGTCTTAGAAGTAGCCTGATCTTAGAAATAAATTACAGTCACGTGATTGAATACGCGTTCACCTTGTTTCGACTCGAATTAGTCAATTCTTGGCCATGTAAAGTGACTCTCAAAAAAATACATCACCTGAATGCAAAACTTTGAGCTCCCAACAAAATTTTTGAAATAAATTTTTTTATTACAATTAGGCAAATTTTGGCGATGCATGTTTTTAACAGTTTTAACTTTGAACAAGAATATTACTGACCAAAGTTACCTGACTGTTATATCCTTGGCCATTAAAAACGGTTAGGTCCTCATCGAGATGTATACATTTTTAGCTAAACAAAAATTAGAGACTAAAAATTTAATGGTAATTTATTATTAAATTTTTAATCTCGAAGTTTTGTTTAGCTAAAATTGCATACATCCCAATAAGGGCCAAACCGGTTTTAATGGCCAAGGATGCAACAGTCAGATAACTTTGAACTGAAATTATTTGAGCTCCCGTCAATAATATTCTGGTTCAAAGTTAAAACACTATTCGATTTTGATTAAAAAAATTGCATCGTCAAAACTTGCCAAATTGTAACACTGATCGAGATTTCGTGATTCAATTTCGTTAAAAGAGCATTAGATATTATGAGTTGATGCTAATTAAATAAAAAAAAAGAATTTATTCAAAATAACTTGTCGTCGAGGAGAATGCGAGCTCGAAGTTTTGCATTTAGATGATGCATTTTTGAGAGTCACTGTATATAGTGTGAAGGGTGGACTCGAGGTGATCACGTCTTACAACCAAAACACAATAAAAACATAGAACATAATAAAAGCTATTCAAAAGAAGGAGTGGAAGACTTGTCTGAGAATCAAAGATCATATTGCCATTAGGATCACTAAGTATGGTTAGGTTAGTCTTTATGATTTCAATGTAATCCACTCTTCTTATTACATGAAAACGAAAGGTTTTTATACTTTTCAGGCTTGAATATTAGTATCTAATCGAGAGATCAACTAATATGACTATTTAAGATATTGAAAGGGAGAATCTATGGCTAACGATAAATATTCAACTCATTTACTTGAAAATGACCTTTTATTACACCGATACCATTTGACAACCAGGGGTTATATCGTAGTTCTCTATAAGAGCTTCCCTCGAGCCAAACCCAAAATAGCATTTAATAAATGTTGTCTTCACATGACAGTCATTGCGCATGGATTATTTGTGGTCAGCTCATATTTTCTGTTACAATGAAAAATGATCCATCTAGCGCTAGTTGACCACTAACTTAATACAGTCGTCCCTCATTAATATCAACCCCGTTAATATCAACCTAGACTATAAACCAAATTTTTCTAAATTTTTATATATTAAAATTTCCTCATATATATCAACTTTAATATAATCCCTCATTAATATCACTATCAACATGAATTTAAACCAATCCAAATAGGTTGATATTAATGAGGGACGACTGTATTAAAATCTTAATTTATTGTATAAAAGATATCCTTATTTGGATTTTATATTTTTCGTTTATGCCACTCCTAAGATCATGTGTAACGTGAAATCAAAACAATAAATCATAACGCGCGTTAGTGATTCAACTACAGAATTTCTTTTAAACAACAGTCACCACAGAATTCTACAGAATTCTACGTCAGCACGGTAAATTCCGGAAAAGTAATCAATAAACCAACATAAATTACGAGCATGTTTGTCAGGAAGTTACAAAATTCTATAATTTAAAAATTTTGATAAACACATTAAAACATGTTTTTAGAAAAGAAATTTTACACCTTAATATTAAAGAAAGAAAATTCCTAATATTAAGGGTAGGGTGTAATATTTTAAAATTATATATAAACTTGATGGTATATTTTTTTTGTAATTTCAATTAATTATGAAAATTTTTCTAATTGAATGTTTTTTGAACTTCTAAGTAAACTTGCAGAGTAGGTTCTTATAATTTTAACAGCAATAAAATTATTAAAATTAGTTTAAAATTCATTAATATATAAATTTTTAAAGATTAGATATAAAAATTTATTAATAAAATTCTTATAGGTTTTCAGAAATTAGTCAATTAAAGTTGATTTTTTGTGTAATTAAAAAATCAAAGTGTTCAGAAAAAATTCAAATATATAAAATATGATTTTTTAAATTAAATATTTTATAAAATTTTAATATAATAAATAACTTATTTAAATTTATATATTATTAAATTTTGATAAAAATTAATTAAAAAATAAAAAAGTTTTGAAGTGTGGCAACTTAATAAAGTGAATAAATTATTAATCTTTCAAGTGACAAGTTGGATACTCAAATTTTATCAATAATAAAAATTTGAATAATTATCTATATGATATTTGTATTATAGCAACTGGTTTCAATAATTAGATTAAAATATTTGTAATAGTAGTTATACTATTATGCCTGGCAGATTATAGAGCATCTGTATAAGTATAGCATTATATAGAAGAATACAAATTGGTATTAGATAGTGAAAACTTTAGATAAGTTTTTGTAGTTATATAAATTTATTGAAATTAGAAAACAAAAAGTTTATTTAAAAAGACCTGAATAGAAAAGTAGTATAGATTTTTAATAATACTACTATAAAGACTAGTTTCAGAAACCAGATACCAATATTAAAGTACCTATATAGATAAAAATTTCTGATTTAAAGGTCTTGAAGGTATTACCAACTAGGCTGCTAAAACAGACTGAAGAAAAAGAATATCAGACTAATATAATATACTAATAAACTAATCATAGTCTTATTAGGCTATTTAGATTAAAAATTTGAAAAACAGATAAAGATATACTAAAGTAATTTAGATATATTATAAAGTAAATGCTAAGGTCTGAATAAATTTTATAAATATACAACAATTTAATAACTACTCTAACTATAAATATTGGTTTTATTATAGTGATATTAAATTAGTTATAAAAATAAGTATAGAAGACTTTAAGAGGTTTATCTCAAAAATAAAATAATTTTAAGATTGAGATAATAATCTAAACATAACTTAGTAATGTTAATACAGATGTAGATTCAAAAAGTTTAAAATGAAACATCTAAGCAAAAGTATTAAATATAGCAATTAGTAAAAATTTTTAGATAAACTTTTTAAATAGGTAATATAGAAAAATTACATATATAGTCAATTATATACTCTTCTTATAGTAGTTTATAGAATTACATTATCAAAAAAGTTATTAATAAAAATTAAAAGACCAAATAGATCATCTTAAAAAAAATAATAATTAAGTTTTATTTGTAATACATTTTAATTTATTATATAAAAATTTATTATACTATTTAGATTATATAAAATAAGTTATATATACTTTATTCTTAAATTGAATTTTTTAAAACAAAATTGTTTTTTCAATTTTATTCTTGTATTATAATTAGTTAATTAAATATAGTAATAAATTACAATATTCTATTTATTATAAATTATTAGTTTTTTTATTTAAATATTTATATTAACTAATATTGTACTTGAAATATTAAAGCAAAAAAAATTATATTATTTTTTTTTTTTAACTTTTAGCAACTATACCAATATTTTATTTAGATGACTTAAAAATTACAAAAAAGTCTTCTAAGATCATACCTTTATTATTCTACTTTTAAATATTGATTTATCTTATTACTTTTTAGAGCACTTATATATAACCTGCTATAGTAGATATTATCTCAATACCTATTATTTTAAATTAATTAAACTTTTAAAATATATTACTGAATGATTTTACAAGCTCATCATGGTTATTAAATCTTTAAATTTCTTCTCTTATAATTATTAAGCAAGAGAATTTCATAATCTTTGCCTAAAGAACAACAAGAAATATAAATAAAAAACTAAAAAAAGGAGTAAAAAAGGATGAACTAACTATAAAACCTAAATGTATGTTAAAAAAAAATAAAATAAAAAAAAGACAAAAAGAAAAGAAGGATAAAAAAAAAACAAGACACATAAAAGCATTATTTTTGCTTATACTTGGTGTTAAAAATATTATAATACTAAATAAAGAGTATCTCACATTTGCTTTATTTCTGTATTATAATATATTCCATTTATCATATGAAAAGAAAGGTTGAAGTTTTTGTTTTCTTCTTAAAATTAACATTTGTCATTCATCATAGATCATGTATATAGTGTTGTGACTTTCTAGTGATTATTGTTACTAATTTTAAAAGGTAAATAGTGTTAATCCTTTAAAAAGAGTACATCAGATTTTCTACTTTTTGGTAAAAATTTTGAGAGAAAATTCCAATAGTAAGAGCTAAAAAAATAACCAACTTGTAAAAAAGTTATAAGAGTTACACTATATAAAGTATTATATTAAACTAAATAACTATTTAGGCCTAAGCTTTTATAGTACTTGACAAAGCTTCAAAGCTTATTTACTACTTCTTTGCTTAATAATACTTGAGTTTTATATTAGAAGACTTTGCTTATAAGGACTTGAGTCTTTTTTAGCTCTTTTTAATTACAAACCACATGCAATAAATAGTTTCTAATTTTAGTTACTCCAAAGTAAAGTTTTGTTATATATAATATAATAATATAATAATTATATAGTTTTTATAGATCAGATTTTTAAAAAAAAGTTGGTGTAAAGGATTATTAAAAAAAGTTAAAAAAGAATATATTATTTAAATTATATATATATATGAGAAGAAGTTAATAGAAAAGAGACAAATTTTTTTTAAATAAAAGTTTTCTTGACTTTAAGCTTAAATATCTTAATAACTATTTTATTAAATTTGATAATTTTTTTTATATTAGTTCTATATAATTTCAAGATTAAAATAAAAATATTTTTAGCAGATTTAATTAAATAGTTATTAAGTTATTTAAATTTAAAAATTAAAAAAATTTTACTAAAATGATTTGTTCCTTTTCTATTGACTCACTTCTATATATATATATAAATATTTACAGATATTTTTTATTTTATTTTTTATTTTAACAATTTTATTATTTATTTTATTAAGTATTTAATATATATTTTTTATTTTATTTTTTATTTTTTTAATATTTTTTAATATTAAAGATAAGTACTTGTGATTTAAACTTTTATTAATAGTATGTTTTAGCTTTATAATTGTATTATAATAGTTACAAAAGACAATTATAAGAAAAATATACAACTAACCACTTATACAACTTTAATTATTTTCTAATTTAAGTAGTCTGTTCAAAGGTTTTATACTAGCTGCTATATTTAAAACTTGCTTATAAGTTCTCTATTTAAATACTCTAGTTTTTGTATTTATTCACTTATCTATTTTACTAACTATTTTAGTTTTCACTAATACAAATATACCATAATCACTAGGTTTTTAAAATAGTTTACCCAAATAAAGAACTTTTGTTTTTGTACTAAACCCACTAAAGCCTTTTATTATCCAATTTCTAGCTAACTCAGTATTGCTATAATCAAGACTAATACTTGCAGTTAAAATAATACTTAAATTACTATACTCTTGTAAAGTTTATACAACTTTAGTATTTCTCTTTACAACCTTATTAGTATCTTATATATTCTTAAAGTTCTTTTATACTACCAATTCAGTTAGCTTTGCATAATGCAATTTTATGCTTGGTTTAACTAATAGCCAAATTGGTAAACCTCTTTATCTAGAGTTCTTGTCTGTATAGGTTATTTGCTTTAGGTTTTTGTCTTTAGATCAAGATTTTCACAAATAGTATTATTAAAAACTGTACTATTTCTCTGTTCAAAATTTTTAAACAAAGTTTCTTATAGAGTATATATTTTTTAAATTTATTTGTATGCTTTCAAAGTTAGTTTTAGTACAATTAAAATTACAGGATTACAATCTTAGATATTCCAATCAAGTTGCTAAAATAAACCTATTTTTTAAAATTCTACTACTAGTAGAATTTAAAAACTAATCTACTGTTTAAAAAATAACAATCCAACTACTATACTAAGATTGCTATTCTCTAGAATTGCTATTTTATTTTTTTTATTTTTTATTTTGTATTTTTGTTTTAAGTATTAAAACCAATGTTACTTTTAATTATTTTATTTTAAGACTAAACAATTTTATTGCTGCCTTTTATTAAGAACTATTCAGATTTAATATTATTACCTTTTGTACTAATATTCTGGCTATAGCAATGCTTATTACTTAACAATATAAAGAGCTGCTTAGTTAATTTATCTATCTATTTTTAGATTTTAACAAGATTATGCTTTTACAAAATTCATTCAAACACTAGTATCACTTTATAGTATATATTTAGTAATTTAGTATACTTCTGTTTCAGTTTCTAAACTTTTAATTCAGATAGTTTATATAAAACTACAACTAGTCTATTATTATATCAGATTAGCTTGATATTTTTTTTTTAGTTCTCTTAATTAAAATTCTGGCAGTCTGGTTAGTAATAACCTTTATTTAAAGATATTTGTTTATCTAAATAGCACAAATATCTGTTTTCTAATCTAGTATTTATAGTAATATTATTAAAGATCCATATTATCTTTTTGCTTAGATCTTTTTAAATAGGCTTCTTGTTTCTTATTTTAACAAATTTGCATAGTTATAAAGACTTGTCTTAAGTTTGTAATGTTTGATGTTAATTTGCATTTCTTTGTATAACTAGTTATATAAATGCTCTATAATTTGCCAGTTATGCTAGTGCAACTATTATTACAAATATATTAATACAATTATTAAAAACAGTTGCTATAACAAGTAAAAATTCAAATTTTATTACTAGTAAGTTTTAAACTTCTAATTTGTTACTTAGAAAAGTAACAACTTGTTTATTTTACTAAATTATTTTATCCTTATTATTGCTTTGTTAATAGACCTATAAAGTAAATAGTATTAATTTGAAAATTTATTTTTTCTAAAGTTTTTAGTGATTACTAATTATAATATAAAAACTATAACTTTATAACTTTAATATAATGTTTAGAAAAGACTTACTAAAAAAGTTTTTATAATGATTTATATATAAGACTAAGATGTAACAATAGATAATATATAAAGATACTTTCTTCTTCTACTACTACTATATGCCTTAAATATTATCTTAATTTCAATATAATTACTAACAAATACACTATCTTTATTCTTACAAATCTGGCTATTAAACTACTTTGTTATATCAATTTTGATAAAACTCTCAACTTATATAACAACTTTCTTAATATTGCATATTTTGTAGTTATTTAATATTTTTTTATATTCTATTTTCTTCTTTATTAACAATTAATTTACAACAACTACCTTGCATCTTTCAATCAGGCCAACTTACTAATAGCTTACAGTCTATTGTTAACTCTAATTATAATCTATCTACTATTTATTTTATATTAATAGTTCTGTTATTAGACTTAGTACCTTCAAATATTCTATAAACATAAGTTGAGTTTAAGTTAATAACTTTGCAACTACTTACTTATTTTAGACACAAGTTAAACTCTAAGCATGCTTATTCAAAGCTAGAATTCTTGCTATTCTTTTAGCAATTATTACTGTTTCTAAAAACTGTTTTGTTCATATTTTTACTGACTTACAATTTGTAATCTTCAAATATTATAGTATTTGCTTATCAACATCTAAACTTTCTTATACTTATACTTCATACTTCTTTATTTGACAAACTCTTATTAATTTTATTAACTCATATAACATTCAGCTTACTTTTTCAAAACTACTGTATATCAAGATAACCTATTTAATAATCTTGCTAATCAACTTGCTTATTGTTACCAAATACTATTTTTTTTAATATTCTTAACTAACAATCTTTACAATCTTGTCTATACTTTATTTATTAACTAATTTTCTATTAAGATTTCTATTTAACACTTTATTTATACTATTTGTTAAGCTTATATTATAACATTTTGGATATTTCAATATCATTTTTAATAATAGTTTATCATTGCATCTAATATTAACTAAAAAGCCACTTGGCTTTATATTAATAACAATTAAAAAGTTTCTAACTTTGCTTATAGTTTCTATTTTTCTATTATAAAAACCTTTTATATTAAAATTCTTTTAAATAAACTATTTGTCTCTTATACTTTTCACAAAAGTAACTTTTCTTACTTTTCTTTTTGTTACTAATATAATTAAACTAGTTTTTTATTATACTAGATTATTTGTTCTTCTATTTAAACAATTAATTACTTAATCTTTAATTTTATTAATTGCATCTTAAATACAATTAATTTTGATATATTTACTAATCTTGTCTTTAATCTGTATTAAAAAATTCTTATATTTAACAGTTTTAAATTGCATGACTTTTTATACAAACTATTTTTTTTTTTTTGATGTTAAGGTGACCTCTTTGGTCTTTTGACTTTTATTAATCATTTATCGGTATTGTGGTTCAATGAACCACTACAGGAGAGTGTAC
>CAJVQA010002374.1:0-22179 GCA_910591915.1 Cetraspora pellucida
AGTTTTTGTTCTCCTATTACTGGTTTGTTTGTCTTTATCATTTCTGTTATTTGATCTATCGCTATCTTGATTTTATTGCTGCCTTTTTCTATTAATGCATCTGGGATTACATTAATTCTATTATTTACTCTTATTCACTATTGGCAGCTATCTTCCTGGCATTCTTCTTTTCTTATATAACCCTTACATCTGTTAATTTTGATAGCTAATTCACTTTCTTTACTTTGCATTTGCCAATGTTTTATTAGTATCTTCTTTTTTTTCTTCTTAATTATCTTTCCTAACTGTCGATTGTTCTGTACACTATATATTATTCATTCTTTTCTTCTTTTGTCTTCTGAGATACACTCTCATCTTATTTGCATTGCTTGAGTGTTTTGCCTAATTGTTCTATATTGTTTTCTAATTTCTCTATTTTCTGGCCTAATGAGTACTTCTAATTTTATCGCTTTAAACCATTCTGCTTTTTTTCTCTTACTTGATAGTCCTTATAGCATTATATTAGCCCTAAAAAGTCAAACAGAAACATTAAAAGAAATTGTAATGACAAGTTGCGCTTGGTAGCTTTTTAGCTGTTGCCATATAATTAATCTCTCTTCTTTTGTATCTATTAGCTGGTTTAGATATATTAGGCCTGCTTCGTTTATTCTAGTACCACTTCTTTTTTATAGTTGTGTGTTTATGAGTTCTCTTATTTTGATTCCATGTCCAAACATTGTCTATAGGTTGCCTTCTGTTCTTATATTTATATTAAGTTTTCTTGCTTTTAGCAATGTTAGACAAGCTAAGTTACTTTTTCAACCTTCTATATTTTCTGGCATCTCTTCTATTTTCCATATATCTTCTGTTAAACCTGCTTTTTGGCACCCTTGTGTTATTCTTAATTTTGTTAACTGACCAAGACTATCTTGTCTGTTTAGTCTTACTAATAAGCTACTTATTTGTTTTATTATTAACTCTTGTCATAATGTTTTGCAGCTTTCAAGATCTTTATATTCCATTATGCAGTTTTCTAATGTTCTTTGTAGGTTGCTTTTTTGTTTTGCTAAACTTATTATTGGTTGGTGTATTTCACTTATACTTTTTTCTGACATCTTTGTTAGCTGTAGCATGTAACTTAATTTTGGTATTATTACTATGTTGTTTATATATACAATCTGACTCATCATCATCTTTTTGTGTCTAAGATCTTTTATTGTTTGGTTGATTATTCTTTTAGCTTTCTTTTTAACTAGCACTTCATTCATTCTATTATTTAGCATATTCCTAACGAGTGAACTATTTTGTTCTTTGCTTCTTCTGTTATCTTGCTTTCTCCGAAGATCACTACTTTTTCTTCTTTCTGTACTTTTGTGTTCATTATTAACAGCTTTGACTTGAATCCATTTATCTCTATGTCATTCATCTTGTAAAATTCTTCTGCTATTTCCAATATTTCTATTAGCTGTCTTTTACTATTTGCAATCCACATTGTATTATCTGCATATGCAATAGCTGCTTGGTGGTACTTCATGATGTTGTTGCATTGCATTCCTCTTCTGAGCTGTTGTTCTATTACATATCCTAAACCTTTGTCTTCTTGTATTCTCTCTAACAGTGGATCATAAAAAAGTCACCATATTAATAGAGATATTACTTCTCCTTGATCTATGCCATCTCCTGCTGTTATTTCTTCTGTTAGACTATAATCTGTAATAATTTTTAATTGTTTTTCATAAAACAGATCCAAGATGTATTTCATTGTTTTTTTGGATACTTTGACTCTTTGCAGTACTAATTCTAGACTCTCAAGCAGGACTGAGTCAAATGCTTTTTTCATATTTTGTAAAAGTATCTATGCTTCTTTACCCTTCTCTTTTGCTTCTTTCATTATCATATTGAGAATATGTACTGGTTGTTCTGTTGAGTTGCCTGGAAGGTCTGCATAATTTGGTCCTTTAAGTATTTCTTTTTCTGTAAACACTTTGGTAAGTCTTTTTGTTAGCATCTTTGTTATGACTTTTCTAAATATTTCTATTAGTGCTATTGGTCGTATATTGTTTAAATTATATCCCTACTCAACATCTTTAGGTATTGGGTAAACTTGTGCTATCTTTCATTTGGTTGGTATCCTTCCTTCTTCTAAACATATATCTGCAAAGCTTCTAAATACTTCTTGTGTTTTCTTTCCTGCTCACTTTATCAGAATATAACTTATATCTGATATATCTAGAGCTGTTCCTGTCTTCAGTTCTCTTAATGTTTCTTCTCATTCTTTTTCCTTAATTGCTTTTTCAACTTCTGTATACCATTTCTCTTTAATGTTTTCTCATGGTTTATATATTTCTTTCTACTCTTTTAATATCTCTTCTAGTCTTGTATTTCTTTTCCTAAATTGGTTTTCATAGTGTTCTGCTACTCCTACTCAGTAGGTAACAATATATATATTGTTACCTACTTATATTAGGTTGTTATCTACTTATGGGAATGATGATCGATTTATGTTTGCGTCGTCACTCGAATGACGAATGATTTGTAATTGCGTCATCAGAGATATATTAGTATTCGTTCCGTCATTCGAGTAATGAACGATTCGCGCTTGCATCATCAAAGATATATTAGTATTCGCTTCATCATTCGAGTGACGAATGATTCATGCTTGCATCGTCATTCAAGTGACGATTGGTTCACGAGTTCGTCATCACACTTAGGTACCCATGATCTATAAAAAATATGATGACGTATTTGTGTTCATGTCATCACACTTGGATACTTCCACGATCTATAAAAAAATTGATGACAAAAATATGACACCATCATCAGTGTCGTGATCTATATTTTATGACACATTTTCATAGTATACCAGTTTAATGTCTGTGACTTATTTCAAGTATAGAACACTTCCCGATTTAAGTTATGATAAGCTAGGTACATGTCGTGATGACAAAAATATGACACCGTCGTCATGTAAACTATTGTATATCAGAATGGTAATTCTGACTGATTTTCATTACAATAAATTATCTGAGGTAGGTTATGCTACCTGGTTGGCCTCATTGCGAGTTTGATGGGTGGATTAGTAGAGATAAAATAAGATGACGACTGATTTCCGTTGCAATAAAATAGCTAAGGTAGGTTATGCTACCAGGTTGGCTTTATCACGAGTTTGACAATCTGATTGCAATTTGTATATCGTTTGTGGAGGTAAATATATCACACAAATATTATCAAGTGCTATCAATTATGTTATCAAGTTATGTTATCGAGACATGTTATTGGATATATGTTATCAAATATGTATACGAAATATATCATGCAAATGCTATCAGATATGCTATCAGGTATATACTATCTGGACATGCTATCAAATATATTATGCAAATGCTATCCTAGAATGTGGTTAAAATGGATCTGCTCGCATCCAAGAAAAAAATATCATCCAGGTATTGTCCAAGTAAAAATATGCCAACTTGGACAAATAATATTATAGGAGAAAACGGTTTATTTTTGTTTTAACTTGTTCTTCTATACTTATTCTATTTTTGTCTAAGTTGTTTAGGTAAAAAATAGAATTCTAGGAAAAAATATCAAACTCTTTTCTATGGTATACGCTATATATCATATCTTTGGTACATATACACTATATACATATTTATGCATATGTTCTATACACATAGATAAAAAATATAAAAGTAAGAAGATTAAAAATTTACCTAGACAACCTGAACAACCTGGACGATTAGTCTAAAACCTTTTCTTTCGACAAAAAAATATTAACTAGCTATCTTTTTTCATCCAAGAATTTTGTCCAAGAAAAAATTCATCCAAGAAAAAGTGGACGTGACCCCCCAACATACACCTTCATACTATGTATTTTTTTCTGCCACCTTCTCCAGCTTTTTCTGATGCCTATACTCTCTTCTACGATGTTTCTGCGCATGAGTATCACAATAACCATAACCAGAATTAGTTAACTTAACACAACCATATTCTTTGCAAGGATAACGAATAGGTGAATCCTGGTGAACTTTACACCCATTGGGATGATAACATGGCCAATTACAGACTTCACCAGTTCTAAAGATATAGGGACAATGATAAAATGCCATTCTTTTTGATATTTATTTTGATTGAGTATATAATATGTATTGATTAATATTCTTTAGAATTAATTTTCATTTTGAACTTTTAAATTCTGAATAATATTCTTTCAGGAAAAACCTGAGTACCCAAAATGAACATAGCATGCCTATTGTACCCGATACACCAACTGTGGATAAATCGGAGAATTTCGAGCCAGAATTTGAACCCGAGCCAGAAGAAAATAATGGGGCGTTTTACTTCCGAGGGTTTAGAGCTGAGAGCGTAGCTGAATACATGTATAAAATCTGTGATGATAGTATAAAACCAAGACAATTCCTTGGTACAGATTCCGAGGATGGAATAGAAGCTATTCTCATAGAATGTCAGGGCCATTCATTATATGAATATATTGGTGGAGATGGCCCACTTCACTCTATTATCAATTTTGATTTATCCAGAGAAAAATTTGATAAAATCGAACCCAAGCTTTCATCCAAAGAAATACAGGATTTACTTTGCCATGCTTTTTCAAGAACCTGTAAAGAAATATATCCAGAATGGGATTCCTATACTTTAACAATTGCTAGCAGTAGTGATAAGAAAAAAATGTTACTTCATATTTCAACTTTTGGTCTTCGTCTCAAAAACATTGCCAAAGTTGCAATATTTACTAAGCTCGTTCGCAAAAAACTCCCAGTTAGTTTACAAAGCAAAGATATTGTTGATAACATTACCAACAAAAACCCATTTTTCTTGCAAATGCTTGGAGCACCAAAATTTATTGAAAAAACTAACAAGCATGTGTGAATAAAAAAAGCATTATTTTTAAAAGATAGTTCTGTCTTTGATTTTATGCTCCACCCACCTAATGATGAATCGTCTGAAGTAGTCAGTCCTCTTTTAGTTATTTCAGAACCTGCATCAACAAAAATTTCTAATACATGTACTAAAACTACTGAGGATATTGAAATCGAACTCAATTTGATTGCAAAATTATTAGAAGAATTTGAAATCAGAGGATATGAACTTTCAAGTCCATGTGAAAATTTTCCCAATAGTTTTCCTCTTAAATGGGTGACTCCAGCATTTTGCCTATTATGTTATTGAGAATATGGTTATAAAGATCCACATACAAGCGATAATGCATATGTTATTCGAAACAAGAAATCATATAGTTTCTATTGTCATCATGCGAATAATAATAGGGAAGCTGGATTTAGAAAACCTTCAATAAAGTTGACCATTAAAGAAAAAACTTCGGAACAAGAAGAAAGTCTTGCAGTTTCAGAAAAATTAAACCAGCCTAGAATAATGGATCCAAATGATCATTTTGTATGGGGTGACTTAATAGATATGTGTTTATAAGGAGAAAAGTATACCCGTAGTAAAGTTTATGAAGCTATCCAAGCAACAATTGCTTATATCGATAGAGGAAAAAAGTTTTGGATATTTAAAGTTGAAGATGAAGATGAGGATGGTGGACTTATCTTTGAATTTGTGCCTAAACTAGAACTTGCTAATTATGAAATTAATATAGTCGAATTTGGAGGGGAATCGATAAAGTTAAGGTCATTAATAGATCGAGCAGTTACCAAAGGTCTAATTCGTTATCGCAAAATAAACTTTCTTCCATACCTACCAAACACAATTCTACTAAAAACAAATTTCTTTAATCTTTTCCTGGGATTTACAGCTAAACCAGCACTAGAAATTAAAAAAGAAATTATGGATCCTATCCTCTGGCATGTAAAAAATGTAATCTTTGATGAAAATGAAAAGCTTAACAATTATATCTGGAACTGGTGAGCATATTTAATACAAAAACCGGAAAAGAAACCTCATTCAATATGTGTATTAAAGTCTACTCTTCAACAATGTGAAAAAAATATTATTATTGATTTTATTGGTAATAAAGTCTTAGGACCAAAGCTCTATTATGCAACATCCGATCTAGGGAAAATTTTTGGAAAATTCAACAGTCATATTCAAGGTAAAAAGCTAGTAGTTATGAATGAGACCAGTATGTCTAGTAGAGAATAGCATAAATTCAATGGTCATCTCAAATCCCTTATAACAGAACCAAAAGTGTCTATAGAACGTAAAGGTCTTGAACCTATTCATTTAAAAGATTACTCAGCATTTATGGTTACAAGCAACCAGGATGCCCTGCTTAAAATAGATGCAGAGGATGCTTGTATAGTTTGTTTTGATGTATCTGCATGCTGTAGAGAGAATATACTATATTTCAAACGTTTGGCTAAAATACTAGAACATCCTGATGCACCAGGAATAGTTATGTCATATCTTCTTAATCATGATCTTTCAAATTGGGACCCACAAGATATTCCCAGTACTAAAATGAAAACAGATACAATACTGGTGCATCTTCCCAGCCCCACTCGATTTATAATTGATCATATTTCGCCATGGTCTAAGGATCGAGTTGAGATACAAAGTCGTACAATAATATATCAAGAGTATCAGGCATGGTGTGAAGCTAATGGTGAGAAACCATTTAGTAATAATATATTAGGTAAAAAATTTACACATATTAACATCGAAAATAAACGTGCTGGTGGTAGAAAGAGAGAGTGGCAATATATCCTTGATTAATCCAAGATTGTAGCTAAATTGTGTGAATCGATAGGAGTTATTGAGGAATTTTCTGATGCACCTCAACCTGAGACACTCGCCAACGAATCCACAGATATACCTATATTCTATGTACCAGAAATAAACCCCCCCCCCCCGAACCAAAAAAAAATATAGCCGAGACATCAACCACAGATCACATCGAAAAAGGCAAGGATTCATCACCTGCACCTATTCCAGCAGTTACTAAAATGACCTAGGATCTCTTCGATTCTATAACAAATGAAAGTTTAGTTGCTTCATTATCCAAGTCTACTGATATATCTCTGCCACCCGAGATCGTATACATAGAACTTGTGGATGATAAATCCGAACCAGTTTCTGAGATCATTAAACCGGTGAATAATAAAGTTGAATCTCCAGAAATTATCAAATTGATAAATGATCCCGAAATCTCTCCTAACTTACCTGTAAACAATGAACCAAAAACCATTAACGAAGTATCTTCCCAGCAGATATCATACCCACCCGGATATCAAACTAGGGAGCAATGAGAAATACGATTAAGACAAAAAGCCATCGAACTTGGTGAGGATCCAGATAAGTTCATTACTATTACTGAAAAAGATAGGAATTTGGCAAGAATTTATTATGATAAAATGATGGCAGATGCAGAAATAATTGAATTTGCACAAAGCAATGGCGTCAATCCAGAGAACTATATGGAACTGTCCAGACGAGAAAAATTAATATGTATGGAGATTGATCTTCGGCTATATGAAGATAAAGGCGAATTCTGAGCATATACATGCATTTATAATGATGAGGACTGGGGAAAAAATATAAAGATACTTCAGGAAAATAGATATCTATGGTAAGTTATTATAACCACTTTTATTATGCTAAGAGACAAATAAGGTGAGTTTTGCTGATAGGAGCTTCGCTATAGTGGAATTTTTTGCTCCTACAAACTAGCTGATATAAAATTTTTAGATAAAAAATATTACGCAAACTTTGTGTTATATATACTGGTTTTTGTGACACTTAAAAACGATAATTGATAAATTTTTCATTCTTGAATTTAATTTTAAATATGAAAGCACTAATACTAATAGAATAATATAACCACTTTGTGAATCGAAAATGCCTTGTAATTGGTTATTAGTTGAAGATACTAAATTATGTAAAAACCCAGCAAAAGGACAATATTGTGCTACCCATGCATTCAAGATTCGAAAGGGTATAATAATTTCACAACCCTGTAAAGGATGTGATCAAGAGACTAAATCGAGCTTTCAGAGGAAAAAGCGTAATTAATTTCGAATTAAAAAAAATAAGAGATTAATGTACAATTACATTCTACTTATTGATATAGATTATTTACATATCTATTATCGCAACTGTCCAAAAAACTAAAAAACCCAAAACTAATAGCTTTACCTCCATTTTGGATCAGGTTCTTAATAAATATAACCTATTGGCCGAATCAAATCCACTTCAATTACATGCTCACGCTGATGAGCTTAGTACTATGCTACTAGATTGGAAGGCTCGTAAAGATGTGAAAAAGGCTCTCCATCGGCGCTTATTCAAAGAAAATCAAATAGAAGTTCTTGTGCCAGACAAAAGAAAGAAAAAGCTCATCATTGAAAAAAGAGCTCTCTATTGTGCCAAAACTGGTGATGAGTAGGATATTTATATCCATGCTCTCAATTTAGGTTCAAAAAGTAATGACGAAATCGTTGCCTCCTGTTCGCGACTCTCTCTATTTCGTAATAAATTGGCAAAAGCTGGTATTGCTCAAGAACCTATTGATATTTATGCTAAACTTCTAGGTGTTACCACGGCTTCTAACAAAATTCAGAAAGAATGGACTGAACAAGATGTAGCCAATAATCAGTTAAAAATTCCACCACATTTCTCCTTAGAAAAAGGACTTAAAAGAATTCAAAACATTGATACTACCAAAGATCCCTTATTACAGGATCTCGCAGATGTAATAATGATGTTGTGTATGAGACCTGCTGAAGTATCCAGCCTCCAGATTGATTACTATGAAGTTGACCCATCTAATCCTTCAGCATGGTATAAAAATGGTTATTCTTGGTATTGCACTTGATATGCTAAGAATAAAGGAGAAAATAAGGATGATCCAGAACCTCACCCATTCTTATCAATGGAGAAGAACCCAGAATGTGCAAGAGCATTGCTTATCTGGATTCAAGAGGCTATAAAGGCCGGAAAGTTAAGTAATCCTACCTTTAATAAAAATGGAAAGCACAATACTAGGGCATTTAGCAAGTTTTTGAAGCCTTATAAAATCACGTCTAAAATATTAAGAAAAATAGGAGGAAAGCATGCCTGCAGAGTTCACGGTGGTCCAAACCCAACTCATCAGCATCTTGATCTTCTTAACAGAATAGCATTGAGGCATAAGATTGTTCATCTAGATGCAGGAAAGAATTATGCTATAGGCGATACAGAATCAGAAGACTCTGACCTCGAATCTGAATCTGACCAAGCACCTAGCCCAATCTCTGAATCTCAGGCCTCATCATTCCAACCTAAAAATAATAATTCTAATCCTTTCGAATCTCAAATAGCAGAAATTGATTCAATGCTAGCTAGCTTCTAAAAAACTGCTATATTCTAAATCATGTCTTAGCTCTTTTGATAAAATAAATATATGAAGGCGTTTTTATTTTTTAGGTCAGATAAAGAAGTAGAACAGGTGCTCAAAGCAATGGCAATCTAGCTATCTTCGGCAAACCTTCACAATTTATTTTTTTTATCTAGTAGAGAAATCAGTTAAGATATGTGCAGTAAAAATTTAGTAAATGAATTAAAAATGTCTTAGTCAGATAAAACAATACATTTGATATATAATGCATTCATACAACTCACTCAATATTCAAGATATTTTTGAGGAATGGACAAAAAATAGTTATACCCAATACATGTTAACTGAATATGGTTTAAACTATATCAATAATCTAAAAACACCAAAAGCTTGGTTACGATTTGCGAAGTATCATCCGCCCAAATATATATGTAAATGTTTATTAATACTAGGATATGATATTATTAGTAAGGACCATTGGGAAAACTTTGTATACTCCAGCACCTAAACAAGAAAATAGTAAGGTCAAGGATAATATCAATTTATACAGAGAAATTTTTGACAATGAGAACTAATCACACTTCTTTGCTTTCACCATATTTATAGCAAAATCTTCATCATTAGACCATTCATAACTAGACCCAGATGAAGATGAGGATGAGAACTCAGATGCTGTATTATTTAAAAATCTCTTTTTTCTTTTAGCCTTGCATAGTGTATGATTTCTTCAAGAAATATCTGGGTTTGCTATTGAGTTTATAATATCCTGCTGAATCTCAGGTTTCACTATTTTCAGTAATTGGTGAAGACAGATCCAGATTTTTTTACCCGATACCTGTTTAGTAATATGGGATACAGTTCTATCAGCTTCGGTCATTGTAAATGTTAAATTATTTATTAATGCTAATTTAAAAATACACCTAAATTAATTATCCAAACATTAGCTGTTTTTTCGATTAAAGATATATAATATACATTTTTGAGAATGGTGCAACTAAATATTTTTGATTTACCAGAATTGCTAGAACAGATCTTATATTTTCTAGAAATCCATCAATCCCTCTATTCTACTTTATTTGTTAACCATCTTTGGTATCACTGCGGTGCTCCTATTCTATGGCAACGCATTGAGTTTTTCAACAAAGATTATCAGCAAAGCCGGCGTGCCCTAAACATGTCTTGGATTCTTATTCGGCGATTGATAAACTTTGAAAGAGTTATGCGTAGAAAAATAAAGCCAACCTATTGCGCCAAGATGGTATATCTCAGATTGGAAGGTTTAAAAATCTCAGATGCATTGATTAGTGTGATTCTATGCTCATGTCCAGATATACGCTTTCTTATTCTTGATAAAAGTAAGGGTTTTACTAATATACCAATTATAGAAATTGCAAGATTTTCTCCAAAACTACAGCATCTGAGTCTTAATTCATGTATATGTCTCACTAATCGATGTATCACTGAAATTACTTGCTCATGCTCAAAACTTAGACATCTTGAGCTTGGTGATTGCTCGATTAGTAATGAAGCTATCGAGAAGATAGCTAGCAACTGTACTAATTTGGAATATCTTAGTTTGAAGAGGTGTAGAAGGATTAGTAATGAAGTGCTGAAAAAACTCAATCCGAAAATTAAAATCGAACGTCCAGATTATTCCGATGATGAATTCTCAGATTCTGATTTACCTCCACTTATTCCAATCTTTACCGGTAGATAAAATGGGATAGCTATAACCAGGTTCTTTAGAGACTACTATTTGAGTCATACATCAGATGAAACAGATCTTATTTCTGCAATTGTTAATTATCTCAGAGAGAATCCTCTAACGTGAGTTATAAATAATTACATTTATTACTGAAGAATGGGTAATTATTTACTGAGTTATTTTTTCGCGGTAATATAAATTATTAAATATACTTAATATGTTCGTAAATACACTCGTAGAGGGGAAAATCCCAGTAAAAGCATTAATTGGTACTTTGTCAAAGTTTAATACCATTAGCAAGAGCTTGTTTGATAAGCTTAAAGAAGATTATAGAATACATGATCCTGTTGAGAATCTCTATGGGGATGTAATAGGTAAAATAAAATGTTTAGATTTACAGTTTCACATTAAAAGAAAGTGGCAAAGTTTAGGTGATACTGAACTAATAGACTTTCAAATTCACAAAAATCCATTATTCGATCTGGTGTTGGGGCAAGATTGGTTATGGATGCGTGAAGCAAAAATAAGCTTTGGACATTCTCCCAAAACCCGTGTCTGCCATGCTAAAATTGTAATAGATGGTATGAGCATCCCGTTATTCAATGAAGATTTTAACAAAGCCAGCTTCACTAAAAATAATTTATCTAAATCAACAGAATCTAAACCTGGTCTAGCTCAAAAGAAGGTTATGAATATAATTAACAAAATTCTCTCAAATATTGGAGATAGACCCAAAAGGTCATTGCTTTGCACTAATAAGCAACGAATATTTTGCAACATACCTCTTACACATCTACCATCCAGAAGATTAAATGACGATGTTTCTAAAAATAAGAGTAAGAAAAATAAGGACAAATATTCCATGGATGCTTCTTCTAATTCAGATACTTCGGACAGCGTTTCAAGTAATTCTTCTACATCTAGTTCAGAAATAGAAGTTACAGATGCGCATAAGACTAGAGCAGTAAAGAAACGCCATATTTGAAAGCGTAAAGTAAAAGGTAAAGTTAATTATCGAGCTTGATGATCTTATAAGCCACAAAGTGAAGTAAATCACATGACGTTATAGGGGAAAGCCCACTGCAAAGCAATAATGAGCCTCAGTGGAGTGATGTCATGTATTTTATTTCAAAGAAATGGCACTTCGAGCCTAAATCCACGAATCGGAGATCAGCATAGAAGTATTTCGGTACTAACCAACTCACTAACCACACTTATTGCAGAGCAATAACCCTTTGGGTCTACCCTTAAGCTAAATTATTTATCCACGATTGCCAGCGAAGATCAAGCGATCCTGGCCCATACTAAATAATTCGTGAATAAACAGATCGCCAAATTCGAAATGAGATTTCATAAAATCTGCAAACTAATTTTTTTAATCATGAGGGTGTTTAATGTATAAAAATAAGCTAAGTATAAAAAAAAATTGTGAAATACTTATCTGGTTATACTTTATATTAACGCATACAAATCTAATCACATAAATTTTACTCTTGAATATGTCTACCTCTACTTCCACATCAACTGCTCCTATTAATAACATCAAAAATCTCGCATATAATATTCTTAAAACCTTCAAGGATGGCATTATTAAGGGTAAAAAAATTACAGAACTAGGGCTATGCTCCGAATGTGACAATGATATTTTAATATCTCCTCTCAAAGCATTCACATACCTAGCATGTGGACACCTTTTTCATAGACTCTGTATCGAAAAAAAGCTTTTACTTACTGTTCCAAACACATGTCCATTCCCGGGTTGTGGAAAGAATGTGGAAATATTAGATCAAGTCAATCCCCTTGGCACTGTTTCCAATTTGCCGTTAACTAATCCCAAGGAGGCCTCCCAATCAACTGGAATTTCACCTTTGATGGGTGAAACATTTGTCCTATCTTTACCACCTATACGGATATCACCTATACGGATGGAAGGGATCGAAGATACAGCAACCCAACAAGTCAAAAGTAATTTGAGGTGTGCCAAATGTTCTGAAGATCTTTCTTCATGTCTCCTACCTATAGGCTTTCTTCGGTTCTCTCCCCAACTTCAAGGCCCCTTGAAACCACTCATATACTTAACCTGCAAACATATCATCCATTACAATTGTATCGATAATTCACAAAAACTATGTCCTATATGTCCATCAACTAATATGGAACCGGAAGAGGAAGAAGAAATGAGTGTTGATGGCAAAGAACAACCTGATACCAGCAGTAAAAAACGTTCCAATGAAGGTACGGACGTCAACTCATCTTCACCCAAGAAGAAGGCAAAGAAAGCAGTTAGAAGAGAAGATTCACCCATTTTGAAAAAGCTTATCAAGGAATTGTCCGCTCCAATTCCACAGCAAAGCTCTTCTGGTAGTATTATTTCTCTACAAACATTCCCTAATATGGATATTAGCTCGGTTAATTTTCCTGAACTAGAAAATAAGATCATCAATGCCGAAGATAGTAATAAAAAAACTATTCTAGAAGTGATTCATGCATATTATTATTTTGGGAAAGGGTATAGGTTATGGTTTGACCATTATAAAAAAACATATAGTGAGGATACGTTCAATTCTCTAGTTAATAATAAAATTCGGGAGCACTTTCCAGACCAGGACAAAGTTTCAGAGGCTAATCTTAGAAAAAGGAAGGAAAGGGCAATAAAAATCTTTAAACTCTTTGATGGGGTTGGAGGGGAAGGAAAGATATATTGTATTAAGTCTTTTTCTGCGTCAACTATTTCGAGACTGGGCATGGATGATATTGATTATGTAAAAGCTAAGGTTTTAAAAGCGAGCCAATGAAATTTACTGCGTCAAATTTTATTTAAATGTGGGTCACAGCTACCGAAAATTTTCCGATTTTGATGAATATCAAATTTTTACTCAACTGTGACCGCCTGGTCACACTTGCCGAAGTTTTTCCATCTTTTAACATTATCTAAACATGCTTATCATTTCTATAAATAAAGTCAATGTATACACTTATCAATTATTTTTAAACTCATGTACTCCTATAAATGTTACTGCTTAATGGCTTACCTTTTTTTCCTCATAAAATTCTCCTGCCTTATGAGGCTTATAACAAGATAGGGCATAAATGCAAGTACACTAATTACAGGTTTGTATAAAAAAAATAACCACGTGTATATTATTTTTTCTATTAATATACAAATGTGGAATAATACAAATAAAAGAAGTCGAAATTATATCGAAAAGTAGCATATCTTTAAAGGGTGGAAGCACGGGTGTAAGGTTTGTGACGAATGCAATCACCATTCACACCTATATTGCAAAACATGCAAAAAAGTAGCAGAGGGAATATATAAGCGATGTGAATGCGAAAAATCTTGAATAATTAATGTTTAGTAAAAATAAATCTGAATTAGCGATAATGATATTTTAAACAGAATTTATCATTATCATTGTACATATGTAATTTGTTTACATTCATTAACATGCTTATCATATATAACTTATTTATGAGACGGGTCATAGCATAAAGCAAAAGGGAGCAACCTCATGTGATCGCGAAAAAATAGTACCTTGTGTCTGCGAAGCAAGATACTCTGTATCTATATATGCATTGTCGAAGTTAACTCATGCTTTTATACTTACTATGTGGATTGAATTCTGATATTTATTTGTATAGCAATAAAGACGATAAGCTTTTTTGCCACAATATTCACTACTACCCCAAATACCCTCTATAAAATTTCTTATATTTTCTTTTTTATAATTTTTATTACATATAGGGCAGGATATGAAACTGTTAAAAACGAAGTTATCACTCTTTTTAAAACTATGTTTCAAAGTTAAATAAGGAAATCGCTCTAATACCATTTTGATAACATGTTTTTGTTTCTCTTCTGGATCTTTAGGTAGAATAGAAATTGGTGACCGAAGTTTGGATGATGTAGGCTGAACATTTATCCATGGTATCCTTATCTGAGTTTCCAGTGAATTATTTTGTGGGATATAATTATTAACATTCTTTTTGGCTATGCTAGCTTCACTGATTTGTAAGGATTCAGATTTTATCCAGGGATCAAGCCCAGTTTCATTTTTATATCTTTTATACAATTTGGAACGAATTTTATCTGTTAAAATGCCAATTAATTTAGCTTGCCAATCCAGATATTCAGGGGTTAATATTTTATTAGACTTAGTTTGCGTATTCATATTGTCATTTTATATAATTACAAAGCAATTTAATTTCTCACATCAGTATCATAAAAAAAATCCCCTTTTTTTCTCACAAGTTCAAAAAAAGATTAATAGTCTGCATAATAGGACAAGGTCTAACTCTATATAAGATAATTAAAAATATCTGGCTTCAAGTATATATGCGAAAAGATGGGTGTAAATAGGCAATTAGGTGAGCTGTATGGCGATTCCAATTTCGGATATCTCACATTTTATATAGTAAGTTCCATTTTTATATTTACCTTCTATGCCTTCCTCGCCCTCATGATCTAATTTACATAAAGGGCATAATGTCTCACTGGTAATTCCATAGTAATCAAAATTTTCACTACTGCATTCGTAATATAGATCGGGAAATTGCTCTAATGTTTTCTTAATAAAATTCGCATGATTATTCTTACGATTAATCTGTTTTTTAGATGAGGTCTTCTTGTCTTCCGGTAAATCCTCCTTGGGTTTATAGATAGGCAGTACTTTCGAATCGGAAGAATTAGATATTAGTGATTTAGTTAGATCACTTACCTCTACATTAATCTGATCGTGACATTTTGGCACGGTTTTTAAAGTCACCTCATATATGATATGCTGAATTTGAGTATTTTTCAATCCCGAAATTGTACTTGTACTATATGTAATGTATTCGATTTTATCTATGCCTACTCCTCTACCACCAAATAGCTTAAGAATTTTTCTCGCTCTTTCAGTTTTCTTATGCAAATTTGCATCTGTAATATTAGGTAGAAAAGGTTTCATTTCCTTATATATTTTTGATCTTGCTGTTTTATCTTTAATCTCGCCATCTGCTGTAAGATTTTTAACCTTATTTTCGAATTCTAAAGAATAATAATACCAACATAAAATTTATTTCTGACCTGATTTAATTGCTTTATCAAATAAGTCTGATAAACTTTGTACAGAGCCTGGAACTATATCCTGTATACCACTAACATTTACCTCATCATTGTTTCCATTAATTGAAGATAAAGGATTGATTTCGGAGACAATTCTCTGCTCGTGGCCATAGGTTATCTCTTGTATTAAACCTTCTATGATTTGATTATCTGATTCGAGTATTTCGGAAGTGGTATTATCCAGGGCATTATTTTGATCGTGACATTTTGTCACGGTTTTTGATTCATATGATGTAGATGTCACTGTCTTTTCAGATTCTGCTGAAGAAATGGTTTGATTAACTAAAGATAAGTCTGAATTTTGATCTCGAAGTTTCTTCTCCCTAATGCTTTGAATTATCTCTTTACTAACCTGTTCCTTATACATTGAATCCAGAAATTCATTTTCTTCTTTCTCATCCAGGCGACGTAAGTCGCTTTGCGAAGCAAATGATATGGTTTCTGTAGGATATATGGGGATCACTGAATCCTGGTATATATCAGAATTAGATGTGTTAGACTTCTCATGGGTATCGTTAGAATTTAAAGTGTTATCAGTTATATCAGATACTGGGGTATCATCACATTGTTGCACTATCTGTTTTGGAGTATCGTTAGAATTTACTGGAGATTGAGAAACATCTTCCGTAGAAATACCTTTTTCTCCCTGTTCCAATATCGCAAGTCTGGCCTCAAGCTCTGTATTCTTTTGCTCTAGTTCCTCAACTCTAACATCGCGCTCTGTATTCTCCTCAATAATCTGTTTCAACTTTGCATTCTCCTTTCTAAGCTCGGCAATCTCGGCTACAAGCTTGGAATTTAATTCTCTCAATGAATCAATGGATTGCATGTTCGATAATAATTTTTTATATAAGATGGAATAATTCAAAAGTTCGTTAGCATAGATAAAAAACGAGGCAATATCCTCATCGGAATTACTGATTTATTGATGTAAAAAATAAATTACAAGATTCGGTAATACATAAACTTGTTTTACAATGTGAAATAGAGTTTCTATACTAATGCTTGCTGGTGTTTCGTTCATCTCAGCTATCTATATACTAACATTTGTCTCTGGATAGAATGAAATGGTCAATTACACTTATATTGAGACATGCAATGTCAAATAAATGAACATTGATCTTAGTAAAACTCTATGTTGTTCGCCTTCTACGATGCTAACAAATCTCTTGGGAGAAATTGCCATAATCGCTTTTTTTAGTGGGTATTTCTGTGATCACCGGATCAAGGTAACACAGAGATAAATGTAAGGACGAATAAAAGAAGAGTGATCATTTTTATCTTTACATTTTTTGCACGAAACTCCCTTTTCAAAATGTCCTTAACTTTAAGCCCTTTCTGGAAATCGGTAGGTAAAAAATTTCGAAACAAAGTTGATAATGTATTCCACAATTATCCCAAGCTACCGAAAACACTCCCGAGAGAAGATTGGTAAGCATACCTCACGCAGATTCTTTAAGATTCGTCTAATTGTTGCCTCATATGGCTACAGTTTGCCCCTACAGATTGGGTCTGGAATTTCATTGAAAAATTACAACACTTTTCTTGAACGAAACGAAAAAGTTGGATATAAATTTCGTTGGGATCAAGGACATGTGTATATTGTTGATATGGCCAATACGGATCATGAAGCTGTCGTATCAGCATTGATGGATTACTTTAAGACTCCAAACAATGGCGTAATACGTGGTCCGATAAAAGTTCTTGGACAACCCTGTAAGAATTCCTTTTAGCAAGATCGGTCTTTGACTTGTAATAATAATTCACTTTTTTCTTATAGACCATTATAACCCGATCAATCATGGAGAAAAAATAGCACCGGACATTGCGGTTTTTCCGAATTCTACAGATGTTCCACGACCTACCGTCCCATATCCTGGTCCCCCTCCCAGCGACGCAAATGTATGTATATACTTATTTTGAGTCACTTTTCCAACATTAATAATATATTTGCGTAGGGCTTTTCCCATGCAAGAATTATTGTGGAAGTAGCTAACACTCAGGATATTCGTACATGGAATACAAGATGTGAGTTGTGGATGCGCGAACAATATGTTCGATACGTGTTTGGTATAAAACTTGACATTGTTAGGAATAATGGAAATCGATCGATGTTGGTATGTCTAGTTATCTGTTTATTTTTTTCTGTAGTTTCATTCTAAGAATAATTTTTTTTAAAAAAAATATATTAGGCAAGGTTATGGACACGTGAGAACCCAGCACCTGCAGGATTTGTAGCAGTAACGAATCCTAATCTACCGGGAGTATCTGTCAAAAATGTAAGTAAAATCTCTGTTAATATTTTCTTATAATCAAATGTCAGATGCTTTAAAGTTGTAACTTTGCAATATTATAGTGGGACTTCGGCACCTTGCTGTATGGTACGAATAACCCTACTACTTGCACACGAGCGGGACTTCCTATTTATCAAGTGACTATTCCAATTCCAGCTGTTTTTTGGGATCCCCCTATAGTTATAAATGCTGTTACAGGTGTTAGAACTACAAATACTGTTGGGTACGGTGTAGCGGTCCCTGTTGCAATTACCGTTCCTAATTTTGTAATTGATTTATTCGAAATCCAGCAAGAAGCTCTAGATACACAGAGAGGATAATTTATGATTTAGTGTTAGTAACATATGGAATGGTTTTTAAGACAAAATACTATTCGGAAAATGAACTATTGATTGCATATTAATACTTTTGGAGGTTTCGCAAATTCTTCGCTCTTAATTGGGCAGTACTCACACAGATTAATCAAATAAGTGTTTTGCATTCCTGTTCAAGTAATAAAATTCAAAGCAAATGCCACGAAATTGACATATATTTTCAGATGCACAATGTATAAAGTAATGCATACAGAATCTGCATATAAATATTTTGTTTTTTTTCGATACACAGTTACACGGTTAAAAAAGGTATTTTGCTAAACTCCATTATTACAAATTAAAACATTGTTTGGGCGCAGAACCAAGTATGTTGTCATGCTGACCACTTTTCCAAGAAATTTGCGAGACAAAATCCCAGAAAGACTTAAAGATGAAAAATTTTGATTTGTTACTCGTCTCATGTACGTAACATATAATTGAGAATTTTTTTGTAGCTATAATCCATTTGCATAATCGATAATTTTCACATGCGGGAGGTTTAGTTTATCTGTATCATAGTACGGGGCACAACAAAAGTGGCATTTATGGACGGTACTTAGATACATATTACAGATAAAATGGAAGGCGGAGCAAGTATCAAGCATAGATTAATAAGGAAACTAGGTATGACTCTATTATCTCCACTAATTAATAATCACAAATTGCATTACAAGAATCACGTAAAAACAAAAAATGGCGAGGCCACCAGACCTCCCTTCTTTATTTAATAAATTTTTTTTGCCGGAACAATATACAAATAAAAAAAATATATGCCTCAAAGAGGTGCCCTTAATGGGCCAGGTTGGCGGGGTTCAGATTTGATCTAAAATTTCCTGGGCTACTTCAGGGGGATAAATACTATAATCATCATTATCTATAAAGTATTGTGCACGTTTTGTAGAAATATTTCCCCAGGTTTTATTATCTAATTTTTACGATTATATTTCAGCAGAGCCTTAATACAAACAAGAAAATAGAAGGGTTATTTCATAGAATATTTACACAGCACAGAGTTACTTACAAGATAATTCTCTCGGCTTGTATTGGGATTTGGGACTATACGACCTAGGTACATAACCTATTGGGATAACAATCTTGGAGGCGTTAGAATCATTAGTCGTGGGGGTATTACTATCATCGGTCTTGGGAGTGGTGTTGTCGTTAGTGCTCATTTTTCGTTCCTAAACACAAAAAAATATAAGTAAAAAAAATAGTCTTCATAGACTGTATTAAACGGTAAATATATTACTTCAAAAAAAAATTCGGCACAAGTAAATCAAGTAAAAATATATATGAGCAAATAATAATGTTATTGCTAACTTATCTTACGGGTAAAAACATGCTTCTTTTTATACTTCATATTCGTTAGATCTAGAGAACCTGCCAGAAGAAAAATTACAAGCTTAGTAATTGCGTTACTCTTACACGATGTCAGATCACACTTAACAAAGCAACTCCGCTTGGACATAAGTTCAAATACTGACTCTATTTTTGTCGCTTTTCTGGTGAAATTAAACCCCCCTTAGATTCGATGATCGCTACTACGAAGTGAAAAAGTCAACGATCTCGGTGATCTGGGAATTCGAAGTTCCTGCGACATATGAATTTTGATAATAACACTGATAAAGAACATTGTACTCTTCCCTATTATAGCCCTTTTAAGTTCTATTTGTGCTTTTTCTTATCGCGGGATAATATATAATATGGAAAAATCTAGACATTATTCGTAATATTCGTTATAAATCAAAGATCGACCGTGAGAATTAATTCTGCATGAAGGTAACACCGCATAAATTTTAATGCGGGCCAGTCTTGATCCCTACGATTAGGCGATCCATCACGGAACGATCACGGAAAAAACTTATTAAATTCTTATGTACGATCAGGGAACGATCACGGAAAGTTGCAGTTTAATACATGGTTATTACAGTAAAATTTATATATGTGTCAGGTGATAGAACGTGGTTGCAATAAAATAGCGCACATGTATGTTTACTAAAATTCCATGAATACGTATTAATAGATTCTAGATAACTGCTGTTAAGCTACTGTTGAACTGCTGTTGGCTTTTTCTTAATAAACATTTATAAAATTGCTGAGCCACTGTCTCCTGAAAGGAGGATGCTTCGCATCTGAAGTGCTGTTGAAAATAAGCGAAATTTAAATTATCGAATTTTTGCATGTGTTAAAATAAAGCCACACATGTATTTACAGGTATGTTATTTATTGTTCGTATCCACAGCCCTTATTCCAGTATTCTAAATTTGTATACTGTATACTGATAAAATGTTTGTTGAATTTCATAGACGCATGTTGATTGAATATATTATACCGATATGTATATGCTTTATTTAAAATTATTGCTAATATATACACAAGAGTATGGATATTTATAGCTTATCAGGTAATCTACTCCTTAACGTTAAAAACAAATATGGGGCTAACAATTATGCAAACACATACAATGATATGGGGTTAATTATTATGTATAAGGCAGTATCCCCTTATATAAATCTTTTTTTTGTAAAATTTTTACCGATAATACACTTTCTTCACCCTTTCATACTAGGTTGTTTTTGTGTTAATAAGACGACTTCTATAGCTACTTGACACAAGTTTGCTTTGGCGAGTTGTGTGATCGAACATGCGCACAATCTTCTTGCTTTAACAGAGCAGATGGCTCAGTGCTTTGGCGATGGTAGTTCGTTTGTTCCGCAAAAAATATGCAATCTAGCTGTCTTCTAATAATATAGTCTTTTTCAGTCAAGCAAAAAATTTCGTTTCTACTACTGAAGCGATAGGGCCTCTGACTATGTGTATTAATGTTTTAGCGAAATAATATAGCGCAGGGACTCGCATTAAATGGTTTAGGATCCGCGTACTCCCTCCCTTGAAAGCATGTCATATATTTTTTCCATTTATTTTTATATATAAAAACACTATTACAGAGGGCATGATCGTCAGCTATCATTGTCTGCGTAGTGAGGAGAGGAAGATCACACAGGCTTCCCACGGTTTCGTCCACTGAACTACGAGATGAGAAATAGTTTGAATGTATCCACCTCGCTTTTTATTTATTATACTTCTTCCTGGGATAGTCATGCAAAAAATTTCATCTAACTTTAGACGATAGGGCCTTTAACTTCATATATCTAATCGATATTTATTTATTACAATACCTCTCGCAAAAATTGAATCCGAAATTAAGGAAATATTAAGTTGATAAAATCTAATAGGTCTATAAACCGTATAATCGTTAAAAAAATTATTGTCGAATAATCTCAAATATGTCAGGTCTTAGTATTTCTATTATTATCAACAAAAAAGATAGAACACTACCTAAACCCTTTAACAACCGTCCTGGGTATGATATGAGGTATGTGCAATCATATGTCTTAAATTATTGTGGTTATGGTGGTGAACAACTTGAATGACTTTATGCAACT
>CAJVQA010002375.1:0-22178 GCA_910591915.1 Cetraspora pellucida
CCCAAACCACCGACCAAATCTAAACGCCTCTTTTCGACTAAGCCAACCGTAGGTTACGCAAGGTTTTGGATTGTGGATTGACTGACTCGCCGTAGCGCCCGATTTCACTACTTAAATGCATTTAGAAGTACGCACGCAGTATATGCCAGTGATTGTAAATGACCTGGTCATTTGATTTGTATATAGAACAATTTTATTGGTCGAACTGTATCCCAAAATATACTTATAAAATAATAATAATTATAATAAAGCCTACATGAAAAGTAAAATAAAATAAAAGTAAAGATAACGAAAATTTTATATGTCACAATATCTAACGAAGTGCAATAGAAAGTTAAGAAGTTCAAAAAGTGAATAATTTACGAGATTAGTCGTGCTCGTAAAAAATTCTTAAGCTAAAGGAAAAGTAGATCGTCCCAGTAAACTCCGTAATTTATCGTAACTATAATAAGTTAGTAAGTTACGGCATTACCGTAGTTTACTATATAACTTATTATAGTTACGCAAATTTCACATTAGGACGATTCTAGTCTAATGAATATTACGGAAAAATGGTTATATCAATATGTGACTAATTATTACGTCATTAACTCGACACATATCAATATTTAAGAATGCTTAACGTTAAATTTCGCAAAATAGCATAGCAAAAATGCAATATTGTCATTACTGCATTATATGATGTTTAATGAAAAAAGCCATTAAACCATATAAGTATAATAATTTTTTTTTATATGTTTAACGGGGTTTAGTGTGGGCAATAAGCATCTCTGATATTTTTCAAATCACTAATTATGATGTAATTATATCATTCCCTTATACATTGTTATTTTTTAAAAAATATTAAGTACGTATATTTAATACAATTTCTTCTATATTGTGTAAAGCACCGATCTTTTAGTCACATTTTAACAACATTACGATTTAACAACCTTTCTACCTTTTATTTTTTTGTTTTTTTAATAAACCTTATATCATAGTTAATAATGTCTGCTGAATATCTCAATACAGAAACAAAGCTTTATCCTGTTCCAAAATGCCTTTTAGATCCATCTTTAAATCCTACGCCTTACATTAATTCTATAGAACAATATAAAAAACTTTATGATGAAAGTATTAAAAATCCTACAGAGTTTTGGGGAAAAGTAAAGTTTTAATTTTAAATTGATTAAATCGAGTATTAGTCAAGTAGATGATAATATAATCTATTATACAGTTTTTCATTATGTCTAAAATAATTTATTATTTTACATTTATGGTGACAGTCGAGAATATTGCATCTTACATTAAATTTCTTGAATGAGAATCTTGAATGAGAATTCGATGTTTTTATTAAACATTATATTTGATGCAATAATTTCGGCTGTCTCTATATTATGTTTATAATTAATAGATTGCTAGAGAAGCTCTTACTTGGATTACACCTTTCCAAACTGTTTTATTTGGAGGTTTCGAACATGGTGACATTGCTTGGTTTCATGAAGGTCAATTGAACGCTACATATAATTGTGTGGATAGACATGCTATTGAAAATCCTGATAAGGTATAGTATCAAAAAAATAATATATATATTTATATATACATTTTTTTAATATTAATTCAATTGGATATTGACAATATTTTGTTAGGTTGCCATAATTTATGAAGCTGATGAACCTGGTCAAGATCGAAAAATCACATATGGTGAACTTTTACGTGATGTTTGTCGTCTCGCTAATGCGTTGAAAGCTCATGGAGTGAGAAAAGGTGATATTGTCACTATTTATATGCCAATGATACCCGAAGCTGTCATTGCTTTTTTGGCATGCGCTCGTCTAGGTGCGGTACACTCTGTAATCTTTGCCGGTTTTTCTGCTGAATCTTTACGTGATCGTATTCAAGATGCATCTAGTAGATTTGTTATCACTGCTGACGAAGGCCGTCGTGGTGGAAAAACTACTATGATAAAAAAGATCGTAGATGATGCTTTAAAAGAATGTTTTACTGTTGAACATGTATTTGTTTTCCGTCGTACTGGCTCAAAAGTTCCATTCATTATTCCTCGTGATGTATGGTGCCACGAAGAAATTGAAAAATATCGTCCTTATTGTCCTCCAGAAATTGTAAATGCGGAGGACCCATTATTTTTGCTTTATACTTCTGGATCAACTGGCAAACCAAAGGGAATTCTTCACACTACTGCCGGTTACTTAGTAGGTGTAGTAACTACATTTAAATATGTCTTTGATTATCATGATAAAGATATCTTTGGTTGTATGGTTGATATTGGTTGGATTACTGGCCATACTTATATTGTCTATGGTCCGTTGGCTTATGGAGGTACTACAATTTTGTTCGAATCAACACCTTTCTATCCAACACCAAAGCGATATTGGGAGGTTGTTGAAAAACATAAGATTACACATTTTTATACTGCACCGACAGCTATTCGTTTATTGCGTAGATTTGGTCGTGAACATATTGATTGTCATGATCTTTCAAGTTTAAGAATTATCGGATCAGTTGGTGAACCTATTGACCCAGAATGTTGGAAGTGGTATAATGAAGTAGTTGGTAGAAATGTTTGTTCAGTTATTGATACTTATTGGCAAACAGAAACTGGTTCGACGATTGTATCACCATTACCCGGTGCTATCTCAACAAAACCTGGTTCTGCCACTTTACCATTCTTTGGTATTGATCTTGCTGTACTTGATTCTACTACTGGTAAAGAGATAACAACAACGGAGGCAGAAGGTGTTTTGGCAATACGTCAACCTTGGCCATCAATAGCACGCACAATTTACAAAGATCATAATCTATATTTTAATACATACCTAAAACCTTACAAAGGTTATTACTTTACAGGTGACAGTGTTGCTCGAGATAGTGATGGTTATTATTGGATTCGTGGACGTGTGGATGATGTTATCAATGTGTCAGGTCACAGATTATCAACTGCAGAGATCGAATCAGCTTTTATTGCTCATCCTATGGTCGCAGAAACAGCTGTTATTGGAGTACCTGACGATTTAACAGGACAAAGTGTACACGCTTTTGTCACTTTAATATCACATTGTAATATTGATGTAAAAGATTTGATCGCACAAGTACGTAAGGTTATTGGTCCATTCGCAGCACCTAAAAAGATTTATATTGTTACTGATTTACCAAAGACTAGAAGTGGTAAAGTTATGAGACGTATTTTAAGAAAAATCATTTCTGGTGAAACAGATCAATTAGGTGATTTAAGTACCTTGTCAAATCCAAGTTTGATAAATATTTTGGCTGAAAAAGTTAATAGTTCATAATTATACTATTTTGGTCATGTAATTAACAAACCTTATCACAAACGCGAATGAAGTATAGTGGTTGACGAACATCTTGACCAGAATAATTTGACCAAAAGCTTAATGCTGGTCGAGTTGTATATATGTTGTATTAAACTCCCCAGCATAGCCAACAAAAAATAATAATAAAATTCAAAAGTAACATACAGCAAAGTTTTCGTATTTATTAATAATGCTTATTTACCTAATGAAAACTTAAACCAAATATCAAGCTGTTATTATTGGCATAATGAATAATTGCAATAACGCTTCTCTAAAATTATACTTAATTTATGTATACTAGTATATGACCCGTGCCTCTGGCACGGATAACTGCAAAATTACTATTTGTTTATATGTTGTGTTGCATAATTTTGTAATTTAAGTTCTAAGGTCCAAATTTATTATTGGTTTCTAAAATTAACCTTCATAAAAATTTTTTGACTCTCCAATCTATAATAAAAAATACAACTTATTTTTCCACTATTAAATTTATATAATTTAGAGAGTTATAATTTATACGATCCAGGATCAGGTGTAACGTGAAAAGCGAAGCGATTAGAGTTTTTTTAAATAAAAAAAAAATCCTTACGAATTTTTGAGTTAGAAAAAGTCTTTTACCTATTATCCTACCAAACCCTAACCCTAAACTTAACGCGATCGCTATTTGTTTTGTTTTGATTAAGGTAAATTCAAAACAAACCAAATGATTGGTTGATAGGTAAACCGTTAATGTGTTACAACTAGGGGTGGGTCCGGCGGTCACGGTCGGTTATTGCCGGTCATTGACTCATAACCGACCGACCGCAGTTATTTGACCAGTCATGTAACCGGTCATATAGCCGGTCAAATGACCGGTCCAATAACTGTTCAGTTATTAGCTAGGTTTGTGACAAAACTTTTCTGCCCATCCAGATCTACAGTATGTGCATATTTAATCAGTATTAGTATCATTATGTATGATGAACTACTACAGCGTAACCACAAAAAAAAACTCCGGATATGCGTTAAGCACAAAAGAAGAATAACAATTATAACAATTACTATCGTTATATATATTATGTGGCTGATAGTAATTTTGAATATATTAATCAGCAATATAAGCCACAAAGATGACGTGTCTGTGTTTTTTGATGGTTACTCTGGGGAAGTCCAGTATGATGATTATTACTGTGGCTGAGTTCTTGATAAATTATAAAGTGAAAATAAAGTTATTCATATGTGATCATCAAGATTACTGACTTATCCTTAAACATCTTTCGTTGTACTTCTAAATCACGAGAATCACGATCATCGTTATGAGTGTCATCGTTTAAACTTATTAATACGTATTATCTTAGTTAAATAAATTATTTTATTTATAAATATTAAAGCATGTAAGCAAATGCTGTAATTAGTTGTTATTATAATGAATTACAACAAATAATGCCATAATTCATTATAATTACAACTAATTATGGCATTACGCTAATCTCTATATATGATTAACATCAAGAAAAAATAATTTGAACTTATTTATTTTTCAAATCGCTCATTATTGCGTAATATAATAACAAACATTGTAATGAATCAATTAACATCGCTAAAATAGTATCGGTCAGGATTTTAACCGGTCGGTCACAAACCTTTGACCGACCCCTAGTTACAACGTATACTAAAAATGGTGAGGGATTAATTTGTGATTGATCACAAGCTAGAAGGATTCACTTTTAGATCGGCACTGTCTCTACTGTAATGAATCGCACTGGTGATAAAAGACAATTGTCATTTTTTTTAATTGCGTTATTTATATTTAGAGAAAGAATATTTATTAATTATGCACATAATGAAACTTCAGAATTTATTAATCAAAAGTGCTTAATTAATATAAAAAAATATAATGGTTTATTTTAAAAAATAATGTTTTATTAAAAAAATAATGTCCTATTAAAAAAAATAATGTTCTATTAAAACAAATAATATTCTATTAAAAAAAAAACAATCTTATATTAAAAAAAATAATGTTCTGATAAAAAAAAAACTAAAAATTAAATATGCTTGCAATAAATTTGAAAACTCATGGCAAAACCATCAACACGACTATAATATGTACAAGTTCATAAGTAAACTCGAACTGTTAGCTTAACCAACAGATTAAATTGTTGGTATAATAAACTACTTTTAGATTATCCGTGCTGCAAATTGTTGCAATAAGTAGGATATTTTGAATAACATGAACAGCCAAGAGTAACTACATAATCATCTGAATCTCTTGGTGTTCCAATATAAGTTAACATAATAAGATTATCAATATTAATTTCACTTGGAATTGTTAAATTTGTTGTTACTTTAATTGTTTTTCCAACTGAGATTGGACACAAAGCTTCGTTTCCAGTACAAAGTTTCTGATAATATTTATACATTTCAAGAGGTTCTTTATCATAAGCACCTTCTAATAATTTAATATAAATATGGGTTTTTGTAGTAATTTCTTGATTAAAATCACTAGAAATACTAAGCGTGATGGGTTGCCCAGCGACAGGAAGTTTAGGGTCAAATGTTAATTCAAGTTCAGCACCATAAATTTTATCAGCGCAGCTTGTATAAACAAAAGCATTCGCCATAAAGAATGCTGTTGATAAAATTAATAAGCGGATAAGATTATGAATCATATTTTTGTGAAATGGTTTGAGCAATAATAAAAATCTTTAAAAGTTTTATTTTTCTTCCCTTGGCCAAATCTTTAGTATTTAAATGTTTTTCGTATCAAATACTTATCATGCCGCATTCAACTCTAAGAAATTTATTATGTTGATAGGAACCTATTTTAAAAGACATTTATAGTTAGGTGTCTGCAAAAAAACAAATTAAACAATAATATTGATCTATTTTAATTGATATATTTTATGACTCTTGATATAAAGGATATTGATTGCCTCAGACTAAAGCTTGCCTCAAATGTCGATCGGCCTAAGTTAGATTAGGGTTAGTGTAAAAGTTTGGGAGGATTGGGCGTATGGACGAAAAGTATTGATAGAAATTCTGTGATTATTAAAATTAAGTGGTATTACGAATAGTAGTTGTATATGGTTTAGTAAAGTAGTGGAGTATACTGCAAAAATGGCATTTGAGTATATAAATTTAGCATACTATACTCATAATATATTATACATAAAATAGTTGTAAATTACGCTGATGATAATCATCATTTGGAGGTCTAAAAAGAGCATCTTTTTGATTATCTTCTATGACCTGAAAGAACATAGATTGTATTAATGCCAGCCATCATTTGAAGGTCTAAAAAAGCATCTTTTTGATATCGGCTATGATCTGAAAGAACACTATCGATTATGACTGGAAGAACATAAATTATACTAATTTCTTTCGTCAAAAAAAAAAAGATTTAGAATGCTGTACTATGTACATGTCTTTGTAAAGGAATGTGAATTAATATTCTTGTGGTTTGTACAATTTAATTCAAAAACTACAAGTTTTGATGTCAAATATCTCTAAATATACTCATACTTATGTTTATTATTATATATTTTTATCAAGTCATTACATTTTTCAAACAACTGCAAAAATTGCAATTAATTGGCCCTCTGTAACTGCACCACTGTAACTGCACCAATCAATTAATTGGGTTCAAATAGTTGTAATTGATTGCCCTCACAATTAATTTTTCAGTAGCCCTGATTCTAAAGAAAAACCTGACTAATAAATATAATATTGAAACCCAATATAATAAACTTTCGCTATAACTAGATTTGTAAACGATTCTCTCTTCAGTCGTGAACTAAATTAACACAAATAAATAATTAAAATGAAGCCATAGAAGGCATATATTCACGAGTTAAACAACGAAAAAAACAATACCCAAATACAGTTCACCTTTGTTAGAGTGAACTCTTGATATAATAGAATTAATTATATAATATTTTCGAGCCTATAGGTTTCACTATAGCGTGAATATGTTGTTTTCTTGTATTTCTACATATGGGCCACCTTTATCTTCTGTTGGCATATGAACAACAACATAAGTATACTGTTAATTTTCGTATAATGAACTGGCAGATCTTATAATATAAATTTTTATGTGCCTTATAGAAGTAATTTCCTATTTCTGCTGCTGGGCTCTAGTTTTCTCTAACATTATGTTAGCATAAATTTTATATACATTCGCATATTATACACGATATATTGCTTTATACTCAGTTGTGACCTAATTATCCATACTCATGTGTTTGCTAATTTAATGTATTATACTCTACTACTTTACTAAACCATACACTACTACTATTCGTATTACTCAAAATTAAGTGATATGACAGAATAGATAATATTTCGATATTACGATAAATAAATCAACATGCAAAATCTGAGATCTAATCAAATTTATTACTAATTAATTTGATAAATTCACATTATCTATAAGCATAATAGGGTTTTGTGAACGGTTTCATAAGCAATTGACCAATTAAATACACGTAATTATTATACGCATTTATTATGCAGTTTTATCAACGGTTTCATAAGTGATTCATAAGAAATTTGAAGTGATTGACTAATCAAATACAATTGTACAATTCAACTTTATCGGTGATTACACTTTATCACATAAATGATTGGATCAAATTTTATGAATTATTATCATTTATTTTTAATAATCGCTAAAGTCAAAAAAAATCCGCCCATACGGTAGGGATGTTAAATTGCGAATCCAGTCCAGTCCGATCCTAGGATCTAAAAAGACAGTCCTAGACTCGATCCCTGTATCAGATCCTGAATTGAATCTACCGATTAAGTTCATCCAATCAAATTAATTTGTATTGTTATAATAACTCAAATTCAGGATCCAAGTCCTATAAAATGCATTGTGTTGTCATGTGATTTAGGGACCGAGTCCTTACCGATCCTGCAGGTCCTTGTAAGGATCGGTTAGGATTCAGTCCCAAAAGACCGATTAACATCCCTAGGATCATGTCGATCAGCTCACCACCCGCAAATAAAAAACAAACGTTTCACAAAGCAGGCGCGAAAAAAGAAACAGGAAAGATCTACTGATCATGCTGATCTTGTTGACCAATCAAATACATTAAATCGTGGGCGAGCATCATCGAACATGACTGTAAACCATCCCCTAACAGACCTTCACCCGGTGTGGAACACAGAAAAATTTATTTTAAAATACCGCTAGTACATGTTATGATTATAATCCAACATCATTTTTATTATAATAAAATGGTGTTGGATTATAATCATGAAATGTATTAGTGGAATGATCTGGTATTGTGAAATAAATTTTTTATGTGTTGCACACCGGGTGAAGGATTAGTCATGTAGCATCAAAGGTCTCTCCTGCGCCATCTCTTCGTTTCACTTGTTTCACTTCCGTGAAACTCTATTCTTGGTATATGAATATCAGTACAGTACGGTCGGTATTACGAATAGTTGTAGTATAAGGTTTAATCGTAGAGTATATTACAAAATCGCATAAAACTATATCAATATAGCATATTATACTCATAATATATATATTTCGTACGTCGAAATAGAATTATTGTGGATTTAGAATCAACTTAAGTTGGAACGGAATTTCAATGTAGCCAAATTAATACAACCTAAGTTGATTCTAAATTTGAAAATCGACAAATTTAATATCAAGTTGATTTTAAATTCGATACTACAATGAATATGTAATTGATTGACGTAAGATGGTCATCATATCGTCATGATAAATTGCCAAAATAAAATAAATTTTTTTTTCCCTTTTTCTGATAACCGAATCTCAAGATTATCCATTTTTACGAGTTAGCTTATGATTTTTACAAACTTGTACGTTATCACGATCGAGGATACAGTCTGATGATATTCAGATCTTACAATTTTCTGGAAAAATTTGAATACAAAAATTTATTATAGGCCATGCCAAGTTAAAATTTTTAGCCAATCAAAATCTCATGTTTTTTACCCCTGTTTAGACCTGTCAATCATTTCATTAGTGTAATGTTTAAACATAAAATCAACTCCTATTTTGTATTGAAGGTTACGGTTTTTTTTCTTACCGTAATTGAATTTGAATTTGACATTAAATGCGCTATAACAAAAAAGTAAAAAAAAATGAAACTTTAATATTGCACAAATTATTATTTTTTATTCATAAATAGAATCACATAGCATTCCTTATTAAGCACCCTGCATATCTTTGTATATGTTAGAGTAAAAACTATCATATTAAAACTAAATATGGTCTATCTATAAATTGTAAAACATTCTTCCTGCTCCTACTTGGAAGAACTTTTTAAATGTTAAAAGTGTTAAGTGTTCACGCCATTACAGACAATTTCCATAGAAAACGAGCGTTTATTAAAAATAACTGGATATAGTGATTATTATTTTCCTTTTTTTGGGGTGGGGTTTGTATCATTTGCACAATTACTTAAATATTTTCGACCAGGGTCCATTACTATGATCAATTTCTCAACTATAAACATAAATTGTAAGTTTGTCGACCCGTTCACTTATGGATCATTTCAAACATTGCATGTTATTAGCGAAATTTGCTCAATCTTCAAATTTACAAAACCCTTTTTTTTTTTTATTAAAGCCAATTAACGGATACGAATTATGGACACAAATGATACTATGCCTATTTGCAAATAATCTACAGATAAGATTATTTTGCAGATAAACAATTCCATTCCATAAATAGTTTTTTCATCAATGACATTTCATAGTAAGTTATTTTATCAATAACTTATTTCACATACATGATTTTTTAAATGAATCGTATTAACCTTAAATCATAATTCCGAATGATCTTAATAATAATTACTTTGTGGTGAAATGAGATCATTTATTTACAGGAACCTGTGTCAAATTAAGGGTTTGCAAATAAACATGTCTATGATATGATTGCCTATAAAGTGATCAGAACCGTTATGAATACATTCGGGAATGTAAAAAAAATAATGCAGTATATATATACAGTCAGACCCCTCTATAGTCACACTCATTATAAGCACATCATATAAAAAACCTCTTTATAAGCACATTTATTTAGAAACCAATTATATATAAACATATTAAAAAAACCTTTTTATAAGCACATCTTAGTAAAAATATTTTTATAAGCACATAAATCTTTATCCCAGAGGGTGTGATTATAGAGAGGTTTGACTGTATATTTATTTTACTTAGTTAATTAATTAAAAGTTCAAAGTACTCAATAATTAAATGCGGAATGTATCTGGCATTCAATATAAATAAACGTCCCAATTTCCTTCCTATCGATAAAAAAAATAACAATCATTATTCATTGATAAATTGCAGACATTCATTCACTAATATAAATTGCAGACGTTCATTCACTAAAGTCTGGTACATAAAATAAAACCTAATTTTCCTCTCAAGAAACATTCATTGCTTCTATATAACTACATAGTTTTTTTTAAAAAAAACAAAAAAATTAAATGGCTCAATTAAGTGTTAAGTTTTTAGCTTTGTTTTTGGTCACTTTGACTTTGGCTACTATTATTTCTGCCAGGGCATTCAGGACACACAAAATTGAAGTTGGATCGAATGGAAATTCTTTTTCTCCGGAAAAGGTTACTGTAAGAGTGGGTGATAGGGTAAGTATTTGATAGTTTTCTCGTAAATGAGCAAGTAACATGGTTAATTTAATATCATGGTTCTTATTAAATCTTTAGGTCAGATTCACAGTTACCAACGGTTTTCACAGCGTTATTCTATCAGATGAACCTGGAACCTGCAATAAATCTACAAAACTGAATAATTCTGGTAAATATCGACTATTCATATCCATTTTTCTCTTTATCAGTATAAACTTCTTACGAAATCTCATTATTTAATAAACAGAAATCATTAAACAAACTGCTGTTGCTGGTACAGAAGGTACATTTGTGATCAATAAAGATACACCGTCAGTACTCGGATTTTTCTGTGATGTAAGTACACACTGTGACGGGGGTATGAAAGGTGTTATAGAAGTTAAAAAAATGAACACTACAACCAGAACTAGAAATTCAAGTTCAATTCATTTCTTATAAACATATAATATTAACATCTTATATAAATTAAAGTTTTTTGGATTATATAACTTAGTATTGTTTTGAATTTTATTTTATATATTTACAAGTAATAATTACCTGTGGGGAAAATCAGTTATTATCTTATATAATATAGATATTAGATTTATATTTAATTGTTAGCTGTTATAAAAGTAAAAAAAACATACAATGTAGTGTAGTAGAATTTTTATAAGATGGTATTGATTTTTCTTAATCGATCAATATTTTTTCTTTCTTATTTAGTTTTACAGTCTTTAACAACTTTTCATAAAATAAAAATATTAAAATTTTGATGTGGTTAAGTTTTCTTTTAATTATTATCTTACACTTTATATTTATCTATGCCTGAATTAGAAATCGATAAATATTGAATGTCAAAACATGATGACCCTATACAGCTATATGACCTAACTCAAAATACAATCACTAATAAATGTCCGATAGTTTAAAGTCGAACTATTTTAATAGTTATTGCTAGGGTACTGAAATTTAATTTCAATTAAATTATTATACAATTACAATCAAATAAAATTGTTATAAACTACAATTAAATCTAAATTTGTTATGATAAAGTTTTAGTGTACATCATCTGCAAGTTTAAAAAAGACCTTTATGTAACACATAGATAGAACTTTGGTGCTAATTGAAGCCTATTTAAAAATATAGATTCGGAGTGCGATTTGATATATGTACCAAAATTCTTACCGACAATTTATCTATCATGCAAAATCAAATATTTATTATTCTCATCTTTATATTATGTTAACTGTTTTTATTGCACAAATGTCAAAGATATATTTCATTTATATTAATAATCTGACAATATTATAAATATCTTACTAACATTATATATAATATTTTATTATCTTTTCAAAATCTTTAACAATACTATTAAACATTCTTTTAAAACTCTATAAATATATCTTATATAATATTATTAGTGATTACTTTACTATTATATAAATAATATTAAAATTTATCAAAAAACAAATGAATTTTTTTTATTTTATCTTTAAAATAATCTACTTAATTGGTTTTATTAAAATATTTGGTTTATACCAAGAAAAAAGTAATGAAATCATGAAATATATAATTTATATAAAACAACAAGTGGTTTCCATATACAAAATCTTAAGTTTAATTGGTCTGCATGAATTATTTAGTTATTTTTTACATATAAATTCATTATGCATATAGATCAATAAATATATAAATATATTTAGATACATAATTACAAATTTTAACTTAAATACAAATTAACAATAGTAAAAAAAATTCAAAATACAAAAATTAATAATCTAGTACAAATTAATTTGTATATTTATTTGATATTTAGTATTTTTTGTTTTTTTTATAAGATTTTTTATTGAGTTGATAAAATAATAATTACTAATTATTAAAGATGATAGAAATTTGTTTTTTTGGATCATTAGATAATTGTTGAATTTATAAATATATATATTAATTTATAACCAATTTAAAATATTGTATAGTTTTGTAATTAATATTTTGAATAATAGTATTATATAGTTTAATAAAGTGAAGAAGTGTATTGTAAAAATCATATTAGAGTATATAAAATTAACATACTGTATTTATAATAAATTATGTATAGGTGGGTGTGACAACCTAGTAAAATGGCCAGGTTGTTAACTCCCAAGTGGCAGATCTAGAGTTTAAATCTCATATATACCAAATTTTGAAAAATAGATTTGTGTTATAGTAACTGTCTCTGTTAATTAGTTGAATTAGTATATCTGTAACCTTCAGTTACATCATCTTGAATAGGAGCTCAAGGCATTTATGCAAAGTATAGCATTACACCTATATAGAGGAATATTAATAATCAGTATTGCATAAGACTTTAGTGCAAACTTATGATAAGATTACCTAATATGAAAAGCAATGAAATCAAAGAGTTAGAAACCCACTTAAAAATTTTAAATAAAGAGGTAGTATAAAATTTTTGATAGTGTTATTGAACTAATAAAAAATTATAAAACATCTTCAAAAAAATAGGTAGATAAACTAAATAACAAGATGTATAAAGAAGCATATAACAAACCAAACTGTTAGAATTATCAAAAAAATGAATACTAAGATATACTATATTAAACTATTTGAATTGAAAGTTTGAGAAGTCCTGTTAGTTCTAAGTAGTTATTAGTAGAAGATAATAAAGAAAATATCAGAAAGATAACTACTAAGATTTTGAGTAAATCTTATCAAAATATAGTGATTTAATAGTTAAACCTAACTACAAATAATAGTTTAGACCAAAGTAATACCAGGTGAGTTGTAAATATAAGATACAGAATTCTTTAGTAGGTTTAGTACAAAGTTAAGCATAACTTAGTAACTATAGCATATCTTTACTTGTTTATTAGAGTTATTAGTAAAGTGTAATAGATATGAGATTAAAGTGTTTAAATAGAGGACCTATAGATAGGTCCTAGGTATATGAACTAGTGTAGAATCTTTAGTTGAACTATTTAAATTAGACAATAACTAAAGTTGTCTAAATGGCTAGTTGTATACTCTTTTTATAATTGTCTCTGTATCTGTTATATTAATAGATGCTAGCCAATATATACAATTAATAAAATTCTAGATCATATATACTCACCTTAATATTAAAAAAATAATAATAAATTATATATAAGATAGTCTAAAAGAATACTATAAACTATAGCTAAATAGATACTAATATTTTTAATTATTTGAATATTTAAAAAGGCATTATTAAAAGAATGTATATTAGTCCTAGCTATAGATCTCTGTAATAATTTATATAAAACATTTTAATTAATGTAATACCAAATTGTTCAATAAAGACTGAGGCCAGGTCTCACATTAAATAAAAAAAAAAAAATGTATATTATAGTAATAGTTGTTATTATATGAAATCTAAAAAGAGCATTTTTTTAATTATCAGATATAATATAAATTGCATTAATGCTTATCATTATTTGAAGGTCTAAAAAAAGCATCTATTTAATATTAGCTATGATTTAAAAGAATGCTATTAATTATAATTAGAAAAACATAATTTATACTAATGTTTTGTTATTATTATTATTTATTTATTTTTTTAATATTAAAGTCTTTATCTTTGAGATATGATATTTTTATTTAAGTATATAGAACATGGTATGCCTCTAGAGGCTATCTTACATTGGAGGTTACAACTAGTTATATATACACTTTTGATGTCTAATTTAAGTAGTTTGCTTATACATTACTTATAAGTTCTATACTAGATGTTATACCTGTAAACCAACTAGAAGTCTTGCTTATTTAAACTCTCTGTATATGCAATTCTTTTTGTTCATAAGAACATTTTTAAGACTACACCTATCCAAGTTTCCAATACTAGTCAGTATCCTTAGAACTACTTCATCATTAACAGAAAACTTACTAGAGCCTTTATGTCTTATATATACTGATCTAGTTTTATATAATATGCTATAGTTATCTAACACTTGCAATCACAGAAGTTACTTGTTTAACTGTTATATTACACTATTTCTAATCTTGTAAAGTTTACTAGAACTCAGTACCTATCTTTTTGGCATCTTTGCTATTATTTACTACTAGCCACAACTCAGAACTGTAAGTCTTATTTCAGATTACCAATTCAGATGGCCCAGTATGGTATACTTCTGTATTCTTTTCTTCTGACAAGTCTAGCAGCCTAGTTGGTTATGTGCTTCTCTTATATATTTGTTGTTTAATTTTAATCTTCAGTTTTTATAAAGGTGGTTTATGGGCTTTAACCAGTTTGATAGTACTGTCAAAAGTTTATGCTATCTCTTTATTTAGGAATTTTCAAGTTGGTTTTATTATCTCAGTTTCTTAGTCTTCTATACTTGATAGTCTTATTATGGGTTTGAACTAAAGTCTTATACAATACTGGTTATACATTTTTCTATATATATATATATTACACTTCATATAGATGCCTCAAGCTCCTAATGTCAATAAGACCTGACTTAGTATATCTGGTTTACAGTTGCATAAAGATAACCAATTAACAGTAGACAGTTACCATAATGCAGATATAATTTTCAAATTTCATTATAGATGCAATTTGAACTTAGACCTGTTACTTGAAGAACGTCAACCTAACCACTATACTAGAATTACCATCTTCATGTTTGTTATTATTTAAAGATCTGAAAAAGCATTTATATAACATTTGTTTAAAACTTAGAATATATTGAAACTAATTGAAAAAAAATTTAAAATACTATACTATTTATATGCCTTTATAAATAAATATAAATTAATGTTCTAATGATTTGTAACTTATAAAGCATCAATCTTTGTTAACAGATTTAGCTATATACTACTAAGATTTGAAAATATAAACTTAAAAAAAAATGAAATTCAAAAATTTTTTTTTTACAAATCATAGATGTAATAATATTTGTAAGAGTTAAAATTAAGTAATAATATTTTGAAAAAATATTCTAAAAATAGAATAGAAATTAAAAAATATAAAAATTTATTCAATTATTATCAAAAAATTAGCAGTTATAAAACATGCTAATAGAATATTATTATTAATTTTTTTTTTGCTTTCACTAAGGCCATTAGCCTTTATTGTACTTTAATTATAGTTATATAACTTGTACAAGATAAGTGTTAATTAGTTATATATACAGCTTTTTGGCAATTTATTTAAGTACTCTGCCTACAGGTTTTATACTAGATGCCATATCTGTAATCTTCTAGAAGATTATCTAATTAAACATTCTGATTTCTATACTATATCTGACTGATAGTGTACAAGCTCTCATACATTTAAGTGCTGTCTAATCTAATTTTGAACTTTCTGTATATTAATTAAGCCATTATATATTTCAGAATACTTCATCTAAATATAAGGCTCTAGGTGGCTTTCTGCTAACTAACTACCTATATTTAATCTTTGTTAATAGGATTCACTCTTTCAGAGTTCACTCAGACTTCAGTACTAACTTTATAGTATATCCTTAGTACTTATAGTATAGTTTTGCTTTTGTTCTCAAACTTTCAATTTAGATAGTTTAAAAAAATTGTAACCTGTTTCTAGTATCTTAAAGTTTTATCTTTCAAGATTCTTTTTCTCTAGTTTAAAACTTCTGATAGTCTGGTTGGTAGTACTTCTCATATAAGGTTCTTGTCTATATAATTTTTTTTACATTGTTCTCTGTTTTTTAGATCTAGCCTTTATTATAATACTGTCAAAGATTCATGCTATCTTTTTATTCAGGTCTTTTAAAGTAAGCTTTAGCTTTTCAGTTTTATAGATTTACATAGTTACAAGAACTTATCTTAAGTTTGCACTATCTAATGCCAGTTTGCATTCTTTTGTATAACTTCAGTATTGCACAGATATCTTATAACTTGCTAGTAATGCTAGTATGAGCATAGTTACAGATATCTTATTTTAACTGATTAACAGAATGCTATTGCTGTAATACTGTCTATATATTACATAACTGATTATCCAAATTTTTTACTATTAGTGAATTTTGAACTTATAGTCTACTACTTAGAAGTTTGACAACTATTTACTTTACTAAGTTACTATATTCTAATAAAATATTAAATATTAGACATTGTTATAAAAATAAAATAAAAGTTAAAAAACATAAAGAAGACATTTAAATATTATCAATTAGTAATTATTAAACATGCTTATAAAATTTACAATAATGAATATTACTATGAAAAAAAATTAAAATTTGTAAATCTAAATTTACTATATTTATTTATTATCAAAAATCTGTAAGTATAAAATATGCTAATAGGATATATAATTTTGAATATTGCTATTGTCATGGGTCAGAAAAATGTAACAATTTGTGTGTAATGATATATAGCACAAATGATAATCAGGACCTACAGATTATATATGCATTTTAACCTCCAAAAACAGCAAAGCATATATAATCAGACCCTTCTTATGCTAAGAATATAAGACAAGACAGTTGTACCCAAATTTGGGGAACATTACACTGTGATAGTGATGTTTCAAAATGATGAAATTTGAAGTAATAAAGGGGCAGATAAGTATAGTTACAATAGAATAAGGTAAAAATAAAATAATTAAGAAAACAATACTTACCTGTCTAAATGAAACCACTATAGCACAATTGAAAAAAGGCAAAATTGTAGAAAAAAAGAAGGGCAAACTAAAGTTAATAGAAAAATTGTTAGTAATGCAAAATGTATAAAAAGCCAAAAGAAAATATAATAAAAATACTTATCGCTTGGGTGCTTCAACTAGTGTGAGGAAGGACTTAAGTTCCTTAGTAATAGTAGTAGATAATAGTAGTTAGTTAAAGTGTTATTAAGATAAAAAAAAAAGGCAACTCTTTCTGCAAATCACTTATATCAAATTTTTGCTAAAAATATTTAACTATTTCTAAGTATTTTACTAAGTAAACCTTACTTATACCCTTAAATAAAGTTGTTCAACACACTTTTCTGCTTCTGAGCGGCCTAGATTAAAGCTTCAATAGCACCTGGTCATTGAGAAAAGTTACAAAACTAAGTTTTTGGTTTTTGCTTATTTTCTTAACATTTTACTAATTAAACATACTATGCTTACTATTAGTGTTTTATTAAGCTCATCAAGATGAACATTTTGATATATATGTTATCCAAAACAGACAAAAACTTATCAAGTTATAAACAAAAAGGCAAAACATAAAACTTATCTTTACAGGTTTTTTCACAGGCAATTTTAGGAAAATTTGCAAGTATGTCTCAGAAAATTCACTTTTTTGATATCCATTAAATTTTCCTAATTAACCAATAGGTCTTTACTATAATTCTACACTTTTTAGATCTTTTCTAAACAAGTTAAAAATTACAAAACAGAAAAAATTTTTTCAAAAAACCTAGTTCTAATAATTTGAAATATACTTAAATTTAGGTACTATTACAGACTACAAAAGACTATATAAGCTGCAATAACCATAGCAGTCCTAGTAATATATTTAAAAAATATATATTATCCTTGTAATATTATTATTTCTAATTTATTCTAAAAAGAAGACAAACAAACTTATTCTTTAAGCTATCTTAGCTAGATTACAATATACCTATTTTTATAACTTCTGAACTAGACTCTGTTGATCTTAACTATTTTTATAAAAACTTGCAAAAAGTTTTGGTATTGGAGTATATGAAGAGACTCTACTTACTTCTTGCCCTATTCTTACTGGCAAGCAACCAAACAATTGTTTTAATATTGAACTTAAAGGCAATACTAAATGCTGTTACTATATTAAAGCTTCTGCAACTAGCAATATTATCACTTGCATTTGTGCTAAGTTTCATACTAACTTTTTTTCACAAAAAAACCTAATATATGAACAAAATGAATTTGAACAATCTACTAAAAAATCAAAAAACAAAAAACAAATTGCAACAAATATTACTGATTCTACTAAATTTATCCTAGCATTTCCTAGCTTATATCCTTCACCATCTACACACTAACATATTTGTCCTACTTGTAACAAACCTATTACTTGTAAACTTATCAACAACAAGCATTATTTGGCAAATAATGCTTTGCTTTTTAATGACAAACCATATCATAAATCCTGTATTGAAAACTAACTTAACTTTCAACAAGGTTTCTTCAAAAAAATCTAACAAAAATTCTCAAACAATACTACTCTATTTGCTAATAAACTTTGACAAACACTCACTAAACAACAACTTCAAAATCCAATTACTAAACAACTATTCCAAAACCCACTTATTTTCCAACTTAATCCTCTTATACTACTTAATGACAACCAAAATGATGGAGATGTCAATATGGATATTGATGATATAACAACAACTACAAAACAACAACAACAACAATATCAACAACAACATCAACAACAACAGAAAGAAGAACAAAAACAACATCAACAACAACAGAAACAAGAACAAAAACAACAACAACAATCTCAACAAAACCAATCTTTACCTCCTAATATCAAAATTAAAGCTAATCTAACATTTGACTAGTTGACCAACTTTCCAATTACAACTGAAATAGAAAACAATACAAAATTGCAAATACAACTCTCTCATGACTTATTTAACTTCCTCAAGCAACATCTTTTCAACTTTTATCTCAGAAAAAAAATCAAGCTAGCTACTGAAAATAAAAAATTTCTTACAGTTAGCTTTTATTATATTATCTATCAAATGGCTAAAAAAAGGTCTAAATTTCTTTCTGATATTGTTTTTCAAACCAACCCAGATATTGACTATAAGGCTACAATTCTTTTTGACATTTTAGAAAGAAGTCTCAAAAAACTAGTCTATAAATTTACTAAATCTTATTTACCAAACTTAACTATTCTGAAATCTTTGCATCACTTGCTACTATTTCTTTATACAGGACTTAAAACTGCTCACAATTTTGTATTAATCTTGCCAGAATTTATTTTTACTTATCTAATAACTACTAATCTATTAACTTTACCAAATTTGCTGATAACATCAAACTTAGACCCAAAAGGTTTACAGTTAGCTTATCAGTAATAACAACTGACAAAAAAAAACAATATTTAAATATCAAAATGAATAACAGATTTAATATTCATTTTCTTTTTAACATTCTTAAAACCTTTTTTCTTGAAAAGTATAATATTTCATTACTTAACAACTCTGTAGACCATTTTGATGAATGGTTCAAAAAATTCTTCATCTTATATAATTGACAATTTACTGAACCTCTTAATGAAACTAAAGTCAAAAATGCACTAAGGTTTCAATTTTGATAACAGTTTATTAAACATCTTAAAGAGCTTCTTTCTACTAAAATCTTCTTTACTGAACCTCACATCTTTTAACAATGATATAATAAGGCTATTCGACATGCTAACTATTATATTTATACTTGTACTGATTCTGACTGTATATATCTTGACAAAACGAAACTTAAAGAAAAAGAAAAAGCAAAAAAAACTACACTCCAAAACAACCAACTTGACTACTAATATATACACAACTATAGCAACCTCCTTAAAGAAATTATAATGAATTTTATGATAAATTTTCAAAAACAGAAAGTGAAATTTGGAAACAACCTAATATTGATGTCTTAATTTTTTATATCAATGCCAAACATAATGCCACTTTTAAAGAAAAAATACCTACCCAACTTCTTAACAACCTTGCAACTAAAGCTGAAGAGTTTATTTGTGCCAATAACCAAACTAAAACAAATCCTAAATGAAAAAACTATTACTTTTATCAATATTTAAAAATTTACCAAAATATCACTACACAAAATCATAATATTAATAAGCTTAACTGACAACAAGTAATTGACTTTATTATAATCAAAATCATTAATACAAACTACTTAGCCTGTGTCATAACCTATTTTGACACTAACAATCTCTTTATGAATTTTTCAGAAATAGTTAAACACTTTTAAGAAAAATTATATTCAGAGACTAAAAAAATCCTACAAAATAAATTCAATCTGATTTTTCATGAACCATTAATTTTGGAAGACTCACTCTTTCTTACAGAACCTCCTTTTTAATAAATTCCTCTATAGAACACATTAATGCAGCTACCACTTCTAAGAGTATAATATCTTTCACTCTTTGTAGACCATTCTTAGAAGAGAATAATGTAAGTAGACAAATGGAAAAGTCTATTTATATGGAGAACCAAGTATATGATGGTTAGACTCAATATACAGAGCAGGCTATGGCAACCTTTAAAGCTGTAAGAGCCAAGCATATGGTGAGTGAATCTACAGAGGAACCCTTTATGTTCTTGAATCCTATTGCATCATTTCACTTCAAGAAAACATCACAAAACCCATCATACAATACACTACTAGAGCCAGATTTATGTTATAATAAATAGTTAGCCCATCTAGGCCTACCACTAATTCCACATTCACAAACTCTTTAGTTCTTTCTTGAACATATACATTCTTACAATTATACACTACTCAATTTTTACAATTTTATATTAGCAATATCAATTAAACTAAATTATAGCAAATGCTATATATACTTATCAAATAAACCAGAACCCTTATCTGACTACTTTATTACACAACAATCTGATTATGGATATTATTTATCAATATTTATCCTTTCTAAATATTCTCTAGTACTTAACAATATACAATATACCAAACCTATTCTTGAAGATAATGCTGTAAACTACACTTATATATAATTAATAGAAATTGTCTTATCTGGTCATAATGATACTGTTATTGCTAATAAACACTTTGGCTCCATACAACTTCACATATATTACAATAAATTCCTAGCTTATAACCACCTTCTACTACTTCCACATCTACAAACAATTATTTCTTTTCTATAACATATTTATAGTTTTGATTATTTACTAAGCAATGCTTGTAGCTATATTTTAACTATCTCTATTAAAAATGATTACAATGAAGCTCATGTTTATCTTCCATCTGAACCCAAACCTTTACCTAATCATTTTATTCTACCACTTCAAGCTATCTGGCATTATTCAAATATTTTACTAAAATCATATACAACAGAAGATGACTTTCTCAACCCAACAAATCATATATTATAACATTAATACTGAACTTACCTTCTATATCTCCAATAGCATTTCAACAACCTTCATCTTTCACCATTTCTTTATCACCATTATTTCTATTAAAACTTTATACAAACCACTTATTTGACTTTTTACTTAACTTTTTTTTTTTTTTTTTAAATATTAACAGTGAGGCCATGCCTTTAACTTTATTAAAATTCAATTGAAGTTTTTACAAAGAAAA
>CAJVQA010002376.1:0-22175 GCA_910591915.1 Cetraspora pellucida
TAGGTCACAGATAAATTAGATTTATTTAATTGTCTGAGCTTTTATTCTTGCATGTAATTTTTCTTTTATTTGTACTAATACGAATAGTAGAAATATATGTATTATACATATGTTACTATTTTATAAATTACTTAATAAAAATATGAGCAAGACTTCACCTTAAAAAAAAAAAAAAAAAAAAGATCTTAATCAATAATACTACAAGAAAAGAAAATACTAAATCAAACCTTCTTTCAAGTCTTGATGAAATCCAAACAGCCTTGAGAGAATTAAATCAATCTCAAATTATTCAACTACTAATAACAACATATGAACAGATAGCAGACATCATCTCACAACTCCATAATCACTTTTCTTTCCAAGGTTTACCTTCACAACTCTTCAACTTTCCAATATATCTAATCCTTACTAAAATATTTTTAATAACTACTTCTCTCAATTATGAACAGTATACAATTAAAACCAGATTTGCTATCCTTTTAAATAGACAACAACAACTCAACTAAATTACCAAATATTTCTATAAACAATTTTACTATAAACATTAAGGATCATCTTAACTTTACTACTTATAATATTCAAGGACTTAATGACCCACTAAAGTTACAAATATGGCTTGAACTCTGTGCTAAAAATAATTACTACATTGTTTCTATTATAGAAACAAAACTAAAAAATTCTTCATTTATAGAACTTTCTAATCCACTTTACAAAATCTATATATCAAACTTCATATCTAAGGACAGCTCTCAACGTGAAGCCAGTATGGGTATTGCAATCATGCTTTATAACTTACTTTAACCTTTTATATTCAATATACAAACTGTTCTAGGCACTGCAATATGCATTGATTTTCACCTTCCTGCCAATAATAAACTTCATCTAATTTCATTATACTTACCTTCAAACCATTCAGAACAACTCATATCTACAATCATAAATTGGTTAATCCAAGCAAGAAGCAATAACTGGCATACTATTACAATGGGAAATTTTATTGACAACTCTAACAGACACAAGTGATCAGCAAATCTATTCTTGTCACTCCAATCTTTATCATCTACAAGCTTACTAGAATTCTATGCAATAACAGAACCTACATAGCAAAGAGGCTCAAATCAAAGTCAAATCAATAACATATGGGTTAATTCTAAAATTTTTTTAAATTTTACTTCACTTTCAATTACTGATTCAGTTAATATTACTGATAGTGATCATAAAATAATTACTACCACTTGGTTGACAAACTTTTTACTAAAAATACCTAGATCCAAAAAAAAGAAAAAAAAATATATCTCTATCATCAAATGACAACAGATACATGGGAAGACTTCACTAACAAACTAGAAACTGAAATCAAGTTAATAAATCTGATTTATAATATTATAACAATACAACAATTAAACAACCTCTGGAACAAATAGTCAAATTCAATCAAGAAAGTCACAAATCAAATAATACCAAAAACATATACAGTGCCTAAAAAACACTACACCTTTTCTCTAAAAGCAACTAAATTATATTTAGTATTTAAACTAATAACAAATGTCTTTTTATTTTAAGAAATATCAAACTTTAACTTCAATTCAGTCTACAATACAAGATCTAAATAATTTACTTTAACAATATCATCATACTCAAAACAACCTATTTCTCTATGTCAAATCCAGGACCTCACTTCAAACTTCAATAATTTTTAGCAAACCTTGAAGTAGCTTAAAAAAACCTTATGGAAAGCCTACAGTCTAGAAATCCAAAATGCATAAAAAAAAGATAAATTTCTATATACAACAAAAATATAATGATATGGAATCAAACACATCATGTATGATAAACAGTATACTTAAACGCAATCAGAACCAAGTTTCTTTTGACAAAATCATAATAGCAGATAAAATAATTAATAATTCAGAAGAAATAAAATAAGCAACAAAAGAGCACTTTAACAACTAGACTAAACACAACTTAACAAACTCTAATTTTAAACATGAATGAACACAGTTTCTTCAACCTTTACTGAATATCAACTCCAACATATATAATGACTTATTACAACCAATATCAATTTTCGAATTAACAGAAGCTATAACATTATCACCACTATACAAAGCTATTGGCCCTTCAGGAATATTTAATAAAATAATTCAACACCTTCCAATATTAGCAAAACAAATTCTTCTCAAGATCTTTAATGCATGTTTGACAATTGAAAAAACACCAAATAGCTGAAGACATGCAAACATTTAGGCTATTATAAAAAAACAGCACAATAATAATGATCTTTATATACTTAACTGATCACATTAATCAAACATACCTGAAAAATTTTCACCAAAATAATTACCCACTGACTAAATAAAATCCTTACCCAACATTCAATCCTAAATTCAAATAACAATGTAGCACTTTCATTCACTTCTACTCTTCAACTTATTCAAATTATTTTTCATATAATAGAGCATGCTAATATAACAAAAAACAAATACTGGATCTTAGCACAAGATATGTTCAAAGTTTACAATACAGTACACATCCCTCTATTAATAAAGACATTTCAACAAATCTATATTCTTTTCTCAATTATAAACTTATTAAATCATCTTTTTAACAACAGACAAAATTCTGTTATTACAAGCATTGGACTAACATAACCTTATACTATACAAGACAAAATCGATTAGGAAGAGACTTTTTCTCCAATTCTATAGAGGATCTACTATGATCCACTCATTAATTGAATTAATACAACATATCAAGGTTATCAACATAAAACTCATACATATTCTTCTAATATATCAATATATACTTCTATAGTAGCATATATAGACAATACAATATGGATAGCCAAAGATAAACAAGAGTTACAAAACATACTAAAAACAGTTAACTTCTTTCTTTCTTATACCAATATCAAAGTCAACCTTCACAAATTAACACTAGTAACTAATAATTCAGATCCCAATACTAATATAATATTTCAAGAAAAGAATATATCAACTATCTAACAAAAAGCAATATTTAGACATTTAGAAGCATGGCTTACTCAAGACCCATTCCTTCAACCTACAAAAAAATTTCTTATTAAAGACATTACTTCTAATTTAAATACAATCAAATTTGCTAAAATAACTGACAAACAGACTATCTACATTATTAATAATGTAATTCTTATATGCACAACATATCAGATGCAATGTACTTATCTATCAAAATGTTCTTGCAACTTCATTATAAACCTATACACAAATATTGTCAAACAAAAAGCTAGACTAGCTCAGTTTACTTCTAATTCCACCTTATATCATTCTAATATATATACCTTGAATACATTTTACAATATTCAACAACAGCAACAAATTCATATTATTGATAGAAGTATTTATTCATCTAACTTTGATATTCACAATTTAAAAATCTAATTACAACAAATTCAAAATGCAGCCAACTCAAACAAATCAATCTTACTAGAACAACCTATATTAACTACAAATAAAGTTAAAATAAATACAGCCCAAATGATACTTACACTTTATTTACTAAACATCTAGCTAGAATGCACAACCAACTCATGGCCTATTTCTAAACAAACAAAGGGCACATCTATTAACCAAATTCTTTAATCAATGAAACAACCATACACACTCAAAAAAAAATTAAACAACTACAATATAACCTGTATTGAACAATTTCTTGACTACTCAAACTACAATATTCTAGATTAAATATCTTTTTATTATAATATACAAAAAATACCAAGAGGCAAAACTCCAAAATAGTTCAAAACAATCACAGATCATATAACTTCACTAACAAATCCATCTACAATACTAAACTATCCCAACCCATACATCTTTATAAAAATCAGCACTATGACTTTACAATGGATAATTACAAAATTACAACAATTTGGAAAATTAACAAGTATCATCAATAATCAAGCCAAAATTAAACACTAAAATACTCATTCATTAAATGATCACTAACTAATACCATGTCTTGGATGTCAAATGAAAAACCCAAAATTTAAAACAACTTATTGTTACTTTACTAATTCTATAAACCAAACCTTCAAATTCAAGTTGATTGTTACAAATAAATTCATACAAATCTTAATTGTTTATGCTTTCATCAAACAACTATACAATCTAAACAAAATTACAAATATTTATTTTCAACTTCAAAATATTGAACCAACTATTGACTCCTACAACCTTTACAAACAACTAAGAAAAAATATAGAAATTGTATACAACAAGTTTATTTCTAAAAAAATTAAATCTTAAACTCACAACTATTTTCAAGAAAACAAACAGATACAATACTCCCTATGCACAATTATCATTTTAGCATAATGACCATACATGGCATTACACTAACCAAACCTTTCCTTTTTTATATTATGCAATGCTTGCAATAATTCTTATAGTAATAACAAAAGAAATGAAAATTCAAATATAACTGATAAAAGTAACATTTTTAACAAAATTTTAACAATGCTTACGATGTTATTAGAATAGAAACATAAATTAAGAAAAGCTCCTTTCAACAATATCACTATTTTTCTTAATACTATAATTAATGTAAAAAATTTAAAGATTAAAATCAACCTAACAGAAGAAAAAATCAGTATAAAAAATGTTTCCTATCAATTTCATATAGACTGCTACCCAATACAGTACTAAACACTATCTTTATCCCCTTCATAATGAATACACTAACTACTTACACTATTTATCAAATATCTAAAACTTTACAACAAATAGAAGCAATCATCATTAGATAGAATAATCAGAAGCATATTAAACATATTTTTGACAATCTTTTAAATATCAATTGAAAACTTACATTCAAATATCTCAATTTCAGAAACAAACTCTTTAGTCGAAATACTGATTCTACAAAATCTAGTTTAAAAACATTCAAAATTAAAATTTTAACTTCAGAACTATTAATACATTTTAATCTTCATAAAATAAATCCAAAAACTCATATCAACACATACTGTGCAAAGTGCCCAAACATATTAGAAAACATAGTCCATATGTTTATTTGCCTATACAACCAAATAGAATTAAAAGAAATAATAAAAGAAGCAATAACAAAAGTCTACAAAGATAATGAAATTGAAACAACAATATTAACAAATTTAGCTTAAGAAATACATAACATTCACATAGATTAATAAATCCTAATTGGAATTATAACAAATAACTTACTCAAACTAGGTTTATTAAAAAAGAACTTACTACTAAACATTTACTACTAAATTACAAAAAAAATATACAAATATATATAGAAACTAAGTAGAACATATGTTCAATAACAGATTCTATTTGCACCAACTATTACTATTACTAACCCAGATTATATATTACTAATGTCAATAGATAGACAATATATCTTATAGCTTAATAGATTTATATATTTAAACCAAACATTCTCTACTATTCAATCCATAGACTAGAGATCTCTTAACCATTCTAGCTAAGAATAGGTTGAGGATAAAGTAGTCCTAACCCCTACTCTCTTAGTTTAATGTATTAATTTGTACTAGTTGTACTTAATTATATATTACTGAAATAAGGGACTAGAGGAAAGACCTCTCTTAAAAAAAAAAATAAATAAAATAAAAAAAATAAAAATAAATGAAATGACAAAGCTGATAGTCTGACAAAGAAAGAAGCAATAAGCAAGAAAATAATACAGACCAAAGAAGTCAGTTGTAAAGAAATAAAGTATTGTTTAAAATGGAAAAACAAATGAACTGATATACTAGCAAGATTGTTGTATAAGTTAATAACAAATACAAGATTAAGAGCAGAATGAAGAGAAATAAGAACAATTAAAGAATTAGAACCTAAATCAGAAATTATGATTTATAATTAGATATTTTTTTGAAAAAGATTAAAGATGATGAAAGGAGTACATTGTATAACAAGAAAAATTAGTAACAGAAGAAGTATATTTATAAAATATATAATAGACAAACTTCTGACTCTAAAAGAACTCAACAAAAAAAGATCAGATATGTATACAATAACTGAATGCCAAGTATATAAAGATAAAGTTAAAGAAACACAGATACATTTAGCAGCATGCAATGGACAAAGAAACTTATAAAAAAGAATACAAAAAATGATCATTATAACAGCCTGAAAGAGACTTAGTAAAGAGAAAAAAGTTCAAATCCTTCTATATATGTTATATACAATACTCATTGATAAAACAAAAACAGAAAAAGTAAGAATGAGAAAGACTCTAATTAAAGGTCTAATTCTAAAAGAAATACAAGATAGATTATGATAACTTCTAAACATAAAGTTAAGACAGCAATTTGCAAGTGTAATAGCAAATATGACCTGGAATATATTTTATAAACAAGTATGAAGAATCTGATGTGAAAAGATTATTAAATGGGAGAAGAAAGTAGGAATAACAGGTAGGTTAAAAAGAAGAAAAGAAAAAAAGAAAAGGAATCATGTAAAAGAAAAAAGGCAAATCAGCAAAAGATAAAAGAAAAGAAAAAGAATATAAGAGAAAAAGAAAAACAAATCAGAACAGAAATACAGAAGACAATTTTGAGACTTGCCATGGAAAGGAAAAGACTCTTCTATTATGAACTTTAAGTAGTTAGACAAATAGCTTACTTTTGCTTGAAGTAATATGACAGGTTGCACTTAGGTACCATTAAGGTGGCCAGGTGATGCTAGACTTAGTTGTTAAGGGTATTTATGTAATTGCAAATGTAATTTCAATATCTTAATAAAGTACTAGTGTGACTGCTTAAGGGAAGAAAAAAAAAAAAAAAAAAAGAATAATTAATATGTTATTATTTCTATATATAAAAAATAATGTATAAAAATAATACCACTTTTCTTTAAATAAAAACACAACTCTTGATAACAAAACTTTGAAATTGATATAGTAAAAGTATTTAAGTAATGTTCAATACTCTTTTGTTAAAATGTATTGTTTGTAATATTTGTATAGTCATTCACTCAAATAAGTTCAAAAGTAAACATTCAATTGTGATATACGTATATTATTTTACAGTACATAATAATATATATATTGTATCGTAGTTTTACTAATTTCTGTTCTTGTAAAATCGAAAGGGAGTGTTTTTCTTGTCAAGTAAAGTTTACCGTATGTTTTCTTGTAGGGTATCAGTAAAACTTTTGCCTGATCTGAATATTATTGCAGGGGCACCCGTCACAGGTCTGGACAGTAAAGTCCTACACTCCGCTCCGGACAATTATGAGAATTTAATCCACTGCTAGAACTTGAATACTTCGGATTTTGTGCTGCCAAGAGAAAACTGCATTTTAGGAACACAAATTTTAAAATATCAGTCTTGTAAATAATAAGCTTGAAACAAAACTATGTTATTCATTTCCATCATTTGAATCCCAGAAGCATTACGCGACTGTTTTCAATAGTCTTTTAGCCCCTAAATACGAAACTCGCGCTTTTTAGTTGATGCAAGTTTATATTTAACTTGAATTAATTAATGATGCGCATCAATAACCGGGACTAGTGTTCCGAGTTGGTAAAAATTAAATTTGTTGATTGGCCAATCAAACTTAAGAAATCAACACGAACCAGCCCGACTAGACGGAATATCTCGGAATTTAACCAGTTAACGATTAGTTTGAAAGTTTTCAACTAGTTGGTTTTTCAACTAACTATTTGGACCACCCCATCGTAAAATAATTTTTTGCAGCCTCGTACTGCTCGCAAAATAAAATTTACTATATTTAACATAGTAGGTTGCATTTTTACGATTACCCGAAATACACAATAATAATTCAGGCTTTCTCAACGGGTCCAATCTCTACTGTTCTAGCTGCAATCAAGATCACAATACAAAGTCACACCTGCAAAATGCTATAATATTCTTGTTTGCAACAAAATTAATAAAATGTAATTTTTGGCTCAGTTCTTGTCAATGCTGCTTATTTTGTTCAGTACAGTAAAATCACAAATTATAATACAAAATGGAACTTTTCCTATACAATAAAAAATCAATCACAAACACGAAACTCAAACCATTTTATCAATGGATTTAAATCAAATATGAATTCTAACACAGCGAATGAGCATAGTATATATAATTTATTTGCATGAACGAATCTCTTGCAAATAAGTGACTCCATTTATAATCAATTGATTAAATAATACTGTATATAGTTATTACCAAACAAAATATCCAAAGAATTTTAAAATACAAAAAGGAACTTCTTTAAGTGGTTCGACTTATCCAAAGAATTTTAAAACGTAAAAAATTGTTCAAGTGCTTTGCCTAATCTATTCTGAAATTTTATTTAGTGCATACCGATAGCTACGTACCTACGTACATATGAATTTTGCCAAATAAGCTATCAATTTTTGCCAAATAACCAAAATAACCTTCATTTCTGCCAAGTTATTGGATGTTACACACCAAATAACTTGTTTATCTGACTTGCAGCCAGATAATGGAGTTATTTTTAAAAATAACTCCGAAAGAATCACCTATATTATAAGAGATCCGAAAAAAACTTTTTGAACAAACTACATTTTGTTAAAATACAACGATAATGGAAATTATAATTTTTGTTGGAATAATTATTTCTTTATATACTTCATACTTTTATTTCCGTTATTTTACTCGACCTAACCCTCTTCCTGGACCATTTCCATTACCATTTATTGGTACACTTTTTCAAATTGGGTTGAATCCTCGTAAATGGGCAGAAAAAAATTTAAATGAATCTATTGATATTTGGGAATATTACATTGGTCCTTTTCGAGTTGTAACCATTTGCAATGCAAAATATCTTGATAAAATTTATTTATCATATAAAGAATCAAAGAATTTATCTAGAGAATCAAAATTTTTCAAACGAAACATTGCTGCTTATGATGAAATTGGAATATTAAAAGGTTTAATATTTAATAATGTATTTCATAAATGGAAACGAAGTCGACAATTTGTTACTAAAGTTTTAATGTCGAAAATATATCATTATGGATTCATAAATAATGTTCAAAAAATATTTAAAGAGTTTGAAGAAAATTGGGATGAAAATAAAGAAGTAACTTTAGATTTTTCAACTTGGGTTTCTTGTTATAAAACACAAATAACAATCGGAACAATTTTTGGACAACAATTATATAACTTGCCATCATTTAAAATAATTTCAAAAGCATCATCAGAACATATGGCACTGTTAGCATTCTTAGTCTTTGTACCAAAATGTGTTAGTAGTATTATTATGTTGCTTGGATTTAATACTATGAAGAAGAAGTCTGTTTTCTTGAATGGTACAGTACATAATATTATTCAAAAACGTAGGAAAGAGATTGAAAATGGATCACCGACAAATTTTAATTTATTGGATTTATTGTTGACATCTAATTTATTGAATGAATCCGAAAATATCAAAGGTGAAGAGTCATTGAATGATGAAGAAGTTGAGAACAATCTTGCCGAAATTACATCTACTTCAATTGAGACGGTACGTATAAAGTTTTTAATTTATTAAAATAAAAAAATGTAATCGATACTGACCTAATATTTTTATAATAGACTAGTTCTGCCCTTTGTTTTCTTATTTATAATGTTGCCAAAAATTCATCAGTTATTGAAAAAATTCGAGCAGAAATTCTTAAAGTATTTGGATCAGATACAAATGCAATAATTACTTATGAAACACTTGAAAGTTGTCGTTATATTGAAGCAGTGGCCAAAGAAACTTTACGCTTTGCGAATCCAGTTCCTTACAATTTACGTATTCTTGATGGTAAAGAAAGTGTAGGTGAATTTAATTGGCCATCTGGAACATGGTTTTGGATTGATCATCATCGAATTATGAATGATCCTAATCATTTTAATGAACCGAAAAAGTTTAATCCTGATCGATTTCTCAATGAAGAATATGAAGGTGCGGGTGAATTTAACAAGATACGTAAGAATGGATATGTACCTTTCGGTGGAGGTTTAAGAATTTGTCCAGGAAGAAATATTGTGTTAATAGAACTTAAGTTACTCACAGTTTTGTTTTTTAGAAAATATAATATTAACTTGGTAAATGAAAATGAATCAATTAAATATGTTTATAGGGGCATTAACCAAGTTTATAACCTAAAGATCAGATTATCTGAAAAATAATCAAACTTTAAAATATTTTTGGGTTTAAAGATGGTCGCTACTGTAATTACAGAATTAGCAATTTTGTAAAAGTTAAAACTTTATGTGATTTCTTATTTATTTATTTTTTTTATTTTTTATTTTTTTTTTATTGTAAATTCGTCTCGCCGATCAATCTGTATTGCGTAAACGAAATTTAAATATAAAACTTTTGTATAAATTTAATTATAAAACTTTTGTATAAATTTAAATATATGCACTAATCGTTCTTTAATATTATGGGTTGAAGGTTTTGAACACTAAGCGTTCTTTAATATGATGGGTTGAAGGTTTTGAACACTAAGCGTTCTTTAATATTATGGGTTGAAGGTTTTGAACATTAGAGCTGTTATCGACTTGGATACTCAGCACCCTAAATTCATCTCCTACATAAAATTGTGTGAAATTTTGAGTTGTGGTTCTATGCTCTATGTTGTGGCTAGAGCTTAACATAAACTATGAATTGAATGTTTTTAAACATTACGTACTAGAAGCATTATGAGCCAGAAGGAACCAGAAGTTTTGAATATTTCGGATAGCATGTTGCATTTGTTTTACATTAAAGATCTTTGATTGGTAATCTACATGTACCTATCTAAAATAATCATTTTTGACATGTGAATTACTGTAACACCTGACAGAAATTAAGCTTCTCTTCATGCATAAACGTTAATTCTGGTCAGGTGTTGCTTTAGTGTTTAGATATTTAAAATGACTATTTCGGATAAATACGTAGCTACTTAAACATATGATGATTACTATTTTCAATTTCTTTTTGGTAAGTTTAAAATGATCGGCCAAAGGTTTCGGGCCCAGGAAAAGAATCTATATAATCATAAATAACGATTTAAATTCGATTTCATATTTATCGTTGTTAATATGAATTTAATAGTTTCAATATTTGCATCATTTTTAAATTTGACCAATTACCGTTTTTTAATTTTCACCGATTGAAAAATGACTCTAAGTTATCGTGCAAACTCTTATGAACATGGATTTTTTTCTTGTCGTTATTATGTAAGCACAACAATCCCAAATTAAAACTCAGCCAACCACGACTTGTAAATCATGATCAAAATTGCATTATAACATCGATATTAGATCATGTGATGATAAATATCACAAATTTGTTCTGTCATGACCAATATCTTATAAGACTATTGATCGAGAAAATAACCCGTGCTTGAAGAGTAGAATGCTTGAAGAATAGAATGAGCGTCTAAATAATCCGGACTCCCAGGCAAAATACATCATAGTAAATTTGAATCTTTAAAGATTTGTCACCCGTGAACATTATTCGAAAATTGTACTACTTAAAAATAAAATGCATGGCTTCATCAAATGTGGATTAGCTAATTACGTTAACGCCTTTTTATGTCGGATGATCAGCCTTATCTCAAAATAACGCACATGCACATACATACATATACTCAAAATAACACGTTTGATAGGTTTTATTAAGCGAAAATACGGTATTGTATTTTGGAATGGCCAAGTTAATGATATTTAATAACATTCATTCCATAGTATTTGAAAATAGTGTATAGGAACGGCCAATTTATAATGTTCACTACTGGTAAACCAACTCCACATATGTAAATTCAATGTTTAATGTAAGCTTAATTTCTTTGGGGGATAATGTGGTTTTTTTTTTTAAAAAAAAAAAATTAATAAATTATACCGATTGCAAAATAGTACGTATTATTTTCCAATCTACATATACAGAACATTTACACTGAAATTTAATAAATATATATAATGAATTCTATTCTTTAAGCTCGTTTATTTAATTATGTGTTTTAAGTAATCGATCCAAGGTCTTATAACTCTGGAAATTATTACGAAAAAATATCATATAAAAGTAAAAAGCTTTTTAACTAGTAAACCGAATTCTGGTTCATCTTGCAGTATCTAAACAAATATTATTAAGCGTTTACAATAATTATTTATTCAAAACAAGTTGCGGCATAAAATAAAATTTTAAGTTTGCAATAATTTGCTGGTTAAAATTTTCAAGAAATTTTTTTTATTTGAACAACTAGTACGTACTCAAATTTCCTCATTTTGTCATTATCTTAACGTTTATAATTGTATATTTATTTTGTTGCAATATTTATTTGTAATAGCATACGTACAAGATAAGTATATATTATAAGATAAAATAGTCAGCCCAAAAGCTTTGGAATACTCCCAATAAGAACGCGAATGAAAATCAGGGTACCTGATAAGTAAATAGTCATTCAACTATGATTTAGCGAATTCCAGAAAATAGAGAATTCTAAAAGTTCTATTAATTATTCTATTTGAGGAATAATAATAATCACAATAATAAAGAAATAGTAACTTATATTTATATATAATATATAACTATATATAAAGATTTAACTTTTTTTTCTTATCTGACTCATTATGAGAATTATTATTAACCAAAACTATATTTATTAAAACTGCAATACTTAATTCTGAAATATATCCATTTAAAGACATATATAAATCATACGAATAAAAACTGCAGTTAATATAAAAGGTATTTATTAATTATATACGTTTTTAAAGATGTATTTCGGTAAAACGAATCCGGTGTCACTGTTAGTCATATAACTTTAAAAAAAAATCTGGCCAAATAATCAGCAAATTTGACCAGAATTATGAAATACCATTTAAAATTTGGTATCGTATTGAACGTTCAAATTTGATATGTGTGTTACGTTAGAATTCTCAATTAGTTTGATAAATAAATGCGGAGTTATGATTAACGTGATATTCCGTGTAACACTTGGAAAGATTCCACACCAATAACAAGAACGATAATAATAAACTATGTACATACAATACGTAAGTGCGTAAGTAGTACTGTATGTGTTACTACTACGTTACAAGTAATTCTAATAAAATCGAACAAAGTTGCATGGAAAGATTCTAAAGATGTTTTCCAATTTATAAATCATTACCTATTTTTTGTATTTTTTCCTTTATTCATTATCTCTGAGTGGTTTCCCGTAATTGTTTACACGAAGATATCTTAAAGAAAAATCAACATTCATTGCATTCATCGATAAACAAAACCTCTGATTAGCACTAGTCATTTGGTAGTCAAGTTTGGAAATAGAATGATCTATAGTATCATGTTTAATACCAATAATATCATTAATATCATGTGTGTCTTTAACAATTCTTTAATAAGAATTTTTTTTTATATAAATTCGCGTCTTGGAACGTTTTAGCAATATTCAATAATCATTTCCCCTCATTTTCACGAATAAACAAATTTTGATAATTTAAATTATACGCAAAACTTAGAGAAAATGGCACAATCCCTTCTTGCAGCTGCTTTAACCGCGATTTCAGGATCTACCATTATTACACATGATGAATATAAAGGTCAAAAGGACAATTCTGATACAAGCTTTTACGAAGTTGATATTTACCAATCTCATATGCAAATTGGTCCAATCCCGAAATCTAGTATTGCAAAAATATCAGAAAGTAATTTTTCGAAAACATATGATAATGATGTTAAAGAAATCTTTGTCAAAACAACTTCTTCTAAAAAGAATATTAGTATTCATACTTTACTTTCTTGTACTGTCAAAAGTTTTAAACAATTAATTTATTCACATGAAGGTATCCTTCCATCTGTGCAAGAACTTAAATTCGAAAAACAAATATTAAAGGATGAACTCACATTATCACAGTATAATATAGATGCTTATTCAGTTATTCAATTAAATATTTTATTACGAGAAGGTAGTAAATCAGTAGGATATATTAATTCTGAACATTTAGATCCAGGATACGATTATGATTTTACTAATATAGTGGATACACAGAAATTTTATCGTGGAAAAGAAGAATATACTAGACCATGTGGATGGAGACGAATTAGTGTTAAAGTTTTAAATAAATACGAATATAATAATACTTGGTTAGGTGTTAAAAGTAGAAAATCAAAATATGACTCTTCACCGAACGAATGGCCTGTCTCTTATCATGCTACTGGTAGCATTAATGGTAAGTCGATGGCGAAAATGGGTTATTGTGCCATTAAAGGAAAGAATAAATCAAGAAAAGGATTTTTAAATTGCATTTTGGGTTGCTTTTGTTGTAAATTGAACAATAAAAAGAAAATTCAATTTGAATTTGAAAATGGTGTTTATACAACACCTGATGTTAAACTTGCTGAACAATTTGCTACTAGGTTTAGTTATGAAGGAGAAACTTATTTAGTAATGTTTCAGAATAGAGTTAATCCTAATACTTTAATTAAAGTTGATAAATACTGGATATTACCAAAAGCTGAAGACGTTAGAACATATAGTATTTGTATAAAGAAAGATCCGTACGGTGGAAAGTTCTAGATGACGTAATTAGTAAATATTGTGCCATTTCACATTTCACGAATAGTATTTATTCTTATCATTCACTTTTTATACCAATAAGTTAATTACATTTCACAAGATTGTTTTGTTTAATATATTTAAATACAATTGTTGAGTTTCGTGATACTATTTTTGTAATTAAAGGATTTATCATCTTTGTGTTTTCTTTTTATATAAACAAAGTATTTATTCATTCATTCTTCTTAATATAAAGAAAATCATTGTCCGGTTTAGTTTATGTTCAGTTTAATCTTTCAAACTATAATCTCCTGGTCACATACACTTATCTAACAGATAAGTTGTATGCGTCTGAGTTGAAATATATTTATAGATGTGTAAAACTATTTAGACGGCAATGTGATGTTGCAAACTAACCTACGGAACTTAGATCTGATAAATCTCTGATAAATCCAAAGTCCGCGTTTCCTTTAACAGAAATTCATACATGCGTACAATCATTGTAGAAATTAACTCTCGACTTTCTTTATAAATATGTATAATTACTTGTTTACTCGTACGTACTATATGTACGCTTGCCAGATAATATTTGGAATAAGTCTTATTTATTCAAAGCTATTCCAAACGGATTTTTGGATTTTCGGTTTGGTTTTCAAAAATTTTTAATCTTTGGTAGACTTCACCCCAAAGATTAAAAATGTTCCGATAATTTTATTGGGAACATCTATGTGCGTACTACACAAACATCATATGACATGTTACACGTACCCCTTGTATAAATTAAAAAACAATTACGCAAATCCAAATCAAAAATTCGACGAGTCTTTCTTTTTTTTTTTTTACAAATTTTTTTTTTTTAAAAAAATATATATATATTTTATTTTTTTTTTAAAATAACCCTCTTTCTTTATGTAACTGATTGGTTCACACGGTAAGTTCGTACAAATGATTTTATTATGATGTCATTCAAAGATTATATTTAGTCAAATAAAATTGTGGCTTTGCCGTTACCGTTAACGAAAAAACTACATTCAATATATATTTTTTTTTAAAAAAAACAGATATTAAAAAAAAAAAAGAGAGAATTAATCATTAATAATAATAATAATAATAATCAAAATATACACAAATTTAATATAAACCCCTTGATAGATTTTTCTTGACATGGCACAACTCCCTGCAGATTGTTTAAACGAAATCTTTGAATATTTGTCCCGTGATGGAAAATCTTTGATTTCTTGTTTATTAGTAAATAGATTATGGTGTGAAATAGCTGTTCCAATAATTTGGAGAAACCCATGGTAGTTCTTATTTTTTTTTTTTAAAATATGTAATTTCTATTTGTTATTTTCCGATTTTTTTATGAAAAAAATAAATAAATCCCCTTTCTTCTTTAATAGGAGATTTGGAAAGTCTTTTGTGCAATCTGTTCTATTATGTCATATAGCTTCTCTTCCTGAAGTTTCAATGGACTTATTAAATGAATGTCGAGTTAAATTAAACAAAGAACGTTTAGTGGCTCCTCCTCTTTTATTCGATTATGTTAGATATACTAGAATATTAACTCCTTTCGAAATAGAAATGATCGGTTCTGCTATGGCTTGGACTATTGAAAACGATGAAATACATGCTCAATATGTCAAGATTTTGATTGAACAAGAACTTTACAAAATGTTTATTAACAAATGTCCAAATCTTAAACAACTTCATCTCCCTGAAATTCCTATTTGGTATTTTCCTGGTGCTAATTCTTGTTTTGATAAACTTCAAAGACTTGATTGTTATCATGACGTTCCTTCTAGAAGTTATTTTGAACTCGCTCAAGTTTGTAGAAATCTTAAAAGATTAATTGTAAGAAAATTTGATGCTCAAAATTATGGTTTAGCTTCTTTAATTCAAAATCAACACGCTTTACAACATATTGAACTCACTTCTGATGATATTGATATTCAACATATTGGTGATGCTTTATCTTCTCAAGCTGATTCTTTATTACATATTTATTTTCATGGTAAATTATGTATTCCAGCTGTTTCTTTGGCTACTTTAGTTAATTTACGTTCTTTAAAACTTAATTTACTTGAAGAAGTTAATGATAGAAAATCTTTTGAATCCGTCTTCTTTCCTTACCTTGAAGTTTTTGATGTCGATGATTTTTTCACCCCTTTTCCCGTTTATACAAATTTAATTTCAAAATCTCCTAATCTTAATAGAATACATTGGGGTACTTTAACCCGTGCTTCTGTTAAAGAATTAAAAGATTATATTCATGTTATTTCTCGTTGTCAAAATCTTACTTTTGTTACTTTATGGTATAATGATTCTATATTAGATTGTCTTGATCAAATGTTTTTATCTTGTTCTAAATTAGAAGGAATTAGATTTGTTACTGATTCGGTGGTTTGGGCTGAAAATTTATTTAATATCTTGGTTAATAAGGCTCCAAATTCTTTAAAAATTTTAAATTTAGGTGGTGGTGAATATTATGATAGTGATTATGCTGATTGGGAATTTACTAATGAAGTTTTGATTAATTTTCTTGATAATTGGAAACTTATGAAAAGAAAACCTTTATCTATTTATATTAATCCTGAATCTGAAATTTCTTTTAGTTGGATTAGGATTATTGAAAAATATTTGAATGATGGTACTTTGAAAACTTATAAATATGTAGATTTCTTTGATGAGATGGAATGTATTAGAGAATCTTGGGATGTTGGAATAAATTATCGTTACAATTGATTGATTTATAATTAAGTGGGAAATGGGTTAATGATAATTAAGTGGGTTAAAAAATTTCTTTTCTTCATTCTCATGTATAATTTCAAATAAATTCGATTGTGTATTACCTATGAAATTTTTTATGTACAATGATTTGTTTTATTAAAATAGAATTTTCTTTTTCGCAAAATTTACATTCATCATATATATGTATAGAAATCTTTTTCTTTTAAATACTTTTTCTTTTCCAAAAATAAAAAGTTTGGAAATTGATAATTACATTGTTTCATATTTATTAAAAAGTGTCATCGTTATTTACGTCGTTATTTATCTATTAATCTTTATCATTGTTTCATTAACGTACTGATACGTACGTACTATACGAATTCTTATAATTCATTTCAAAGTTAATCATGCAAAAAGCGTTTAATGAACAAGCTTTCCTTTTGAGGATTACGTCAACATTAACTATTTAAATGTATTGAAAGCATTCCAGAAACAACCCGATTTTGAATCGATTTACCCATTTTCGCTGACAGTTATTTCACCGACGTTTAATTCTAACCAAAGTCAACTTTAAATCGGGTTAACCTTAATTCATCAAATAACCAATGATATGCTGTTCATATTTCAATATAATAAACAATAAACGAATTATCTAAGCATGTAGATAATAACAAATGTATGCAAACAAAAATTCAGATAAATATAATAGGAGAGGGTGAAACCCACGCTGTAAATCACGTTAGGGGAAATTGCGTTTAACTATGTTTTTTTATTATGCAAAATCGGATTTCACCCTCATGTGATTCACAACGCGGGTTTCACCCTGTCATTTTTTTTACTATACAATCCCCTTGCGGTTGATCATGCGAAATCTTGTCTATAGCTTCAACCAAATGTTAACGTTCACTGTGAAAAAAGATCAATCGCTGTTTATTGATAATAAATATATATACACCTTCACCCACTTTACAACATCTGCCTATAATTTGCATATGAGATTATTTAATTCTTTTGTCTATTTATTTAATTTATAAGATACTTACCATTAAAATTTTTTTCGTTTCTTAGTATTAAAATAATGAGTCTTTAATTTAATTGGATAATTATCACGGGTGATCATGGGTATATCAAAGATTAACGAATCAGGCGAATTTATATATCGATATGCAAAATGATCTAATTTAGGTCTCCTAAATGTTTGGAACACGAACATCTAAGAAAGCGGATAATAATTCGTATACTGTATAAATCAAAAAAAAATACATTAATATCCTCATCCAAAATTTATCTTATTAAATATTTACCTCTATAACATCTGCATTTATAAATCTAAAACCGCAATATGATTTTAATAAATATTGAATTACAACCAACTAACAAATTAATACATTAATGTAAGTCCAAAAATCTTATAAATAATTTAATATAATGCTTCTTTGCGACGAAATGCTGGGTCTGGAGAACTGACAAAATAACGTCATAAAGAAATCTAATTGTTACTTTCAAATAGTTTAGCCAAAATTAAAAATTTACTTGAACTCATTATATAATACAATAGCGATTGAGGATCTCTTGCAGTATAGGTAGGGATGTTAACGACTCGACTCGACCGACTTGCATCGACTTTTAACCCTGAGTCGACTCAAGCCGACTCTTAGCCGATCGCATGAGCATATATTTTATAATATAACTAGGAAAACAGGAACCGTAATGAGTCCGAAGCATAAAATAACTCACTCTTATTATGGTAATAAATCTCTAACTCAACATAATAAGCTCGTGATGTACAGCCAATCAGGGATGCGGAAGCGAACAGACAGATGCACGTGACAGTGTCGATCAAAGCCTGACGTAAAGAAAGAGTGTCCTCCGATACGCTCCGGACAATAAACTGAATTTAGTCAAGATACGAGCATAATTTGTTGTGGCAGTTGACACTGAAATTCAATTAGATATATTAATCTCGCAATCGTTTGAATTTTAGCATCAGCTACTACATTTATCGACTTAGTCGACCCACAATATTCAGTACCTAAAGTTTTAAATTATCTCTAATATTTAATTTCAAAGAGAATTGTATATATATATATTACAAAATCAACCTTCTTCAGAATGATCTTTGTGAGCTGCGTAATGCAGTCCATTTCCAATTCTTCATGAAGTTGTTTTTCACGCATTTTTGAGAACGGCTGTAATTCCTAACACTTTTTTGACGTTCGCACGTTCCAATACTATTTCTACTATTTACTAATACAAATTTCAATAAATTACATGAATAAAAATTTTGCAACCAGAAAAAAATAGAAAGAATCCGAATTTTGTAAAATAACATTAATATAAAAAAACCTATTGACATATCAAAACTTTGACCTAATTAGAAAAAACCGAATAATTTGATTGAAACCTTTGAAGGCATTTAAATTATTCAAACTCGTTTGATAGCTCTAAGTAAATCGGCCGGATTAGCCTTCTTGGCATAATATACTTTCAATATTTTTTAAAAAACTTTCTTTTTTTATTAACTCTTGATTTAATGTTTCAAGATTTTCTTAAGAGAATCGATGTTGGCTTTAATTTCGTCTAGTTCATAATGGTTTAATTTCAAATCGTTATTAATATTAAAAATTGCATAAGCTTAAATTATTTAAGCTTTGCTACCTCACTTTCCAATGCCAAAGGTTCAATAATTTGTGGAATGATCGGTAGGCTTTTATTTTTCTCGATAGTTGTAATTAGAACATTATAAACTTCTAAGTAATTTGAAATTCTGTATCACGTTCATTTTGATAGGTTATTTTAAAATAATTGATCATGGCATTGGCTGCTTGAAAAGGATTTAAAAAGACCAGCTACTTTAATAGAAAATGTTTCTAAAACATTTCCTGTTCCACTAAGAGTTAATATACATGTCATCCCCCTAGGTAAGTAAATAATGTCGTACGTAGGTAGTATAGTTGTTAGGCGAAACCCAAAAAAGGAAATTATAACAATGAACATCATTGTTATAATTACCTTTTTTGGGTTTCGCCTAACAACTATAGTAGGTAGTGATATAGGTAGTAATATAAGTAATGAATAATTTAATGTGTAGCACATTTAATTAGTAATGAATAATTGAATTTACTAAGATCTTGAGTCCAGACTGATTCAGAAAATTTATATTTCATCTTTTGTTATACGTATGTCTTTTTTTGTTTTTTAAAGTTTCTTGTATTTTATCGACCTTTTTAATACATTATCAAAAAAGTCGCCGAGTAAAATAAAAAAAAAAACAAAGAAGAAGCCTCAGGATCAATAAAATAAATATAACGAAATATGCAACTTTTAATTAAAAAATAGTATGGAAGTATAAATAGAACTGGGGAATAAATCAGTTATTGTCCACGAAGTGGGTAATAACATACATATCAACCGCTGCAAAATTTTTGGCCAAAGAATTTATAGAATATCATATACTTTTCACCCATAACTCAACAGATCAGAATAATATTATTATATATACCCTGAGTACAACTTTACACTTTGTAAATGCCTGAATACATTAATCAGCATTTACAGTATACCTTGCGGTTAATCATGTGAAATTTTATGAGATGAAAAATAGTTGTTTAATAAGCACCTTTAATAAGAATTCGAATTAAAGTTACCTTATAGGTTATAGTGTAGTCCAATAACTAAAATTCATAGCATAAATAATAATGTTTGGGTGATTTTAAACCAGAAATTTCTATTGAAATTCTATTTTGAGGTATATTATATACTTACAAGTTTTGCAATCTTTTGATGACAAACTAATTATAAACGATGGTAGTTTATAAATAAATTTTGGTAAAGGAACGTAAGATGCTACAAATTCACCAATACGATGTGAATTTGTTTTTGTTACTTTTTAATAAAGATTTGTGTGCAATCTGTTATTCTAGTAGCACTAAACGATTATATTTAATCGTTTTTGCTTTGTCTAGTGCCTTTACTCCTAATTCACCTATTTTATTATATCTTAAATCTAAATTAGTTAAGGTGATATTTTTGCATAAAGCTTCAGCCAGTGCTTTTCCTCCTGATTCGCCTATTTTATTATATCCTAAATTTAGGTTATTTAAGGTGACATTTTTACATAAAGCCTCAGCCAGTGCTTTTCCTCCTGATTCACCAAGATTATTCGATCTTAAATCTAAGTTAGTTAAGGTGGTATTTTTGCATAAAGCTTCAGCCATTGCTTTTTCTCCTGATTCACCAAGATAATTATCAGTTAAATCTAAATTAGTTAAGGTGATATTTTTGCATAAAGCTTCAGCCAGTGCTTTTCCTCCTAATTCACCAAGATTATTCCTACTTAAATCTAAATTAGTTAAGGTGATATTTTTGCATAAAGCTTCAGCCAGTGCTTTTCCTTCTGATTCACCAAGATTATTTCTACTTAAATCTAAATTAGTTAAGGTGATATTTTTGCATAAAGCTTTAGCCAGTGCTTTTCCTCCTGATTCACCTATTTTATTATATCCTAAATTTAAGTTAGTTAAGGTGATATTTTTGCATAAAGCTTCAGCCATTGCTTTTCCTTCTGATTCACCAAGATTATTCGATCTTAAATCTAAGTTAGTTAAGGTGGTATTTTTGCATAAAGCTTCAGCCAGTGCTTTTCCTCCTGATTCACCAAGATTATTCCATGATAAATCTAAATTAGTCAAGGTGGTATTTTTGCATAAAGCTTCAGCCAATGCTTTTCCTCCTGATTCACCTAGCCCATTGTTATATAAATTTAAATTAGTTAAGGTGGTATTTTTGCATAAAGCTTCAGCCAATGCTTTTCCTCCTGATTTACTTATTCTATTACTATATAAATTTAAATTAGTTAAGGTAGTATTTTTGCATAAAGCTTCAGCCAGTGCTTTTCCTCCTGATTCACCAAGATTATTCCATGATAAATCTAAATTAGT
>CAJVQA010002377.1:0-22174 GCA_910591915.1 Cetraspora pellucida
TAGATCAGGAATTAGGTTTTGCCATTCTTGTTCAGATATATCATGAATGAGGTTTTGATAATGGATTTCAAATTCAGGATGTGGTTTATATAGTAAGAAGTATTCAGATGATGATGGAATAGTTTCAAGAGGATTGGTTTTAAAATACTTAGTAAAGTGGTGTTTAATTGCATTAAGAATTTTTTCATGTTCTGTAAGAAGGTTGTTGTTAAGAAGTAATCTATCAATATGAATATTCTTGTATATTTCGAGTATTTTTTTATAAAAAAGTTTAGATGTTTCTTTAAATAATTTGTTTTAATTTTCTATTTTTTCTTTGATTTCATCATATATAAATTGTTGATATTGGTAATTAAGTGTAGTTTTAATAAGTTGAAATTCTTCTCTAACTTGGGCTAGGAAGAATAGAAGTGTTTGAAAAGAGCAGTCTAGGTATTTAGTTTAATATTTGGAAAGTAGTATGTTAAAGTTAATTGAGTTTATGTAATTTTTAAGAAATTGTATTTCTTTATAGCAGAAATAAAATGAAGAGTGTTTTGATGAAGGTGAGTCTTTGATTTCTTTAATTGTTTTAATTTTTTTAAAAGGAATGTGTTTGGTTAAAGCTTTAATTAATGCTTTGTGAATTTTATTCCACATAGTATTAAGTTGATTTTGATTTGCAATTGATAGGATTTTAGGACCTAAGTGTTGAAGATTTTTGGTTGTTTGGTCAGTGTAGTTTTCAAGATTTTCTTTAGTGCAATTTTTCTAGAGAAAGACTTTGCATTTGTGTTGTTTATGAGGTTTAGGTTTATTAATTATGATAGAGATTTCTAGTGTTATAATGTGATGATCTGATTTGATTATGTTAGATGTAAGAATTTCTGTATAATCAATGTTAGTAATAGATAAGTTGGTTCAAATTTAATCAATTCAGCTTTGTATATTGTTACGACTAAAAGTAAAATTATAAGTATTTGGGTAGAAAACTTGAAAGATATCTTTAAATTGAAAACTAATTAGGTATTGAATGATTTGACTTTCAGGAATTGATGACTTTTTTGAAGGCAATCTATCAATTCTTGGATTTGGTACACTGTTTAGATCTCCCATAATAATTAACTTGTATTTGTTATTTTGAGTAAGGAAAATTAAATAATCTTGGACTTCTTTGTGAAGTTGTTTTTTCTTGTAAGTTGAGAAGTATATTTGAATAAGCCTGATTAACATATTTTTGAAATGAAAATCATGACCAATTATATGTCCATTGAAGTTGTAAGACTTGATGATATATTTGGAGATTTTTTGATAGACAAAAATTCTGACTCCAGCTTGATGATTTGTGTATGAGCTCTAAAAACTAACATAGTTATGAATTTGATTGCTTAAGAATTTGCCTTCTTTGAGTGATAGATGTGTTTCAGAAAGTCCAAAAATTTCAAAATTTTTTTCTTATAAGAGTTCAGTTAAAGCAAGTTTTTTATTTGCTTGTGAGAGACTGTTAATATTTATTGAACCAATTTTAATTAAAAGAGAAGTATGTTCAGATAAGGTTAATGATAGAGTGGTTAAAGATGGTATAGGAGTGTTTGGATTAGGTAATTGATCAGATATAGAAAAAGAGACAGAATTTGTATCAGGTATTTTCCAATTAAGATTAGATAGTAAAGGTAGGTGACCATATATTTTGTAAAGAGAAGAATCTATTGTAATATGGTTTGGTAATGTTTGATCTATATCATTTAAGTAGATATGTGTTTCTGTTTTGTTAAGGTTTATAGATATTTTTATTAGATTGTAATAGAGATTGTCATGTAAGTGTTGAATGAAGTTGTCAAGTGTGACTGGTTCCAGTATTTGAGGTAAGTTGTAGTATTTTATAAATTTGTTATAGCATTTGTCTGTCTTTGTAGGAGTTGAAGTATTGAAAGTAGAGATAGTATTTGTAATGGCTTTTACAGATTCACTCACTGTTTTAAGCTTGGCTTGCACAGCTGTGGAGGGTACTATAACCTGCTCTGTATGTTGGGTCTGGTCATCATAATTCTGGTCCTTCACTACTATGTAATGAATTAATAAAGATAATAGTGAATTGTTGAAATAAAAAGGCTTTATAAGTGTTAGAAAGTTTAAGAATAATTTGATATTTGATAAAGTTAAATGTTTTTTATTTATCAATTTGGGTAAATTGTCATTTGTAAATGTCAAAGAAAATATCAAACCATGTTTTGAATTGTGTTAAATAATTTTTAAGAGATAGAATTTGGAATGTTTGAAGAAATTATTGTTTTAAAATGTTAAGAAATATATTGATGTTGAATTTATTATTATTTTGGATTTTAAAAGAGGTTGGTTAATGCTGTTTTTACTAATGTAATAATAAAGTTTGAAGTATATTGGGTAGAGTTTAAAATCTTCATAGAATTTTTTTGTATTAATGGTTTTATATTTGTTATAAAGAATAAGATGTAAATATACTAGATTTAATACAACCTGTATTTTATTTAAAGTAGTATAAAGTGAAATTGAGTTATATAAAGTAAGAATTTTTAGATAATTAAGATAAATAAAAAGTGTAGTAGTAAATTCTTAAAGTAATATAATAAAAGTAGAATGAATAAGTTTAAAAAAAAATGCAGAGAACCAAGTTTATGATGGCCAGACTAGTGATGGAACTAACTGGAGTTAGAAAAGGAGGTAGTTTAATTGTCACATACCATAGCATATAAAAAACTTATAAAAATTAATTTTTTAAATGGTCATAATGCATGTTAATTAAACAACCTCCTTTTTTAACCCCAGTTAGTCCTATCACTAGGCCAGACTCAACATACAGAGCAGGCTATGGCACTCTTTACAGCTGTGAGAGCTGAGCATATGGTAATTTAATCTACAAAGGAATCTTTTACTTCCTTAAATCTCATTGCATCATTACACTTCAAGAAAACATCACAAGACCCATCACACAATACATTAGTCAATCCAGACTCATGTTATAATAAATAGTTAGCCTATTAAGGCCTACCTTTACTTCTACATTTACAAACTCTTTATTCCTTTCTTGAATATATACATTCTTACAATTATATACTACTTAATCTTTACAACTTTATACTAACAATATCAATCAAACTAGACTACAGTAAGTGTTTAATACACTTATCAAATAAACCAAAACCTCTATCTGACCACTTCATCCCACATCGATCTGGTTATGGATTCTATTCATCAATACCTATTCCTTCAAAATATTCTCAAATACTTAATAACACACAATATATCAAACCTGTTCTTGAAGATAATACTGTAAATTACACTTATCTACAACTAGTCAAAACTGTTTTATCTGGCCATGATGATACTGTTATTGCTAATAAACACTATAGCTCTATGCAACTGTATATATGCTACAATAAATTCCAAGCTCATAACCATCTTTCACTACTTCCACATCCACAAACAATTGTCTCGTTCTTACAACATATTTATAGTTTTGATTACTTACCAAGTAATGCTTGTGACTATACCTTAAGTATTTCTATTAAAAATAATTACAGTGAAGCTCATGTTTATCTTCCATCTGAACACAAACTCTACCTAATCATTTTATTCCACTATTTCAAGCTATTTGGCATTATCCAAACATCTTACTAAAATTAGATACAACAGAAGATGATTTTCTTAACTTAACAAATTCATATCCAACAATATTCACACCAAACTTACTATCTTTTACATCTCCAATACCACTACAACAACCTTTATCTATTTTTACTTCTGTATTATTATCTTCAACATCACTGCCACTTTCAATACAAACCTCTATATCTATGCAAAACTCACATGACCTTCATTTAAACATTGCTACACATAATGTTAAAGGATTTAACACAATTACAAAAAAAGAAGCTTGGCAAAATTATTGCCTTTATAATAATATCAACATTGCCTGTATTACTGAATCAAAAATTGCTAACACTACTAACCTCTATTTTTGTAATAATAATCAGTTTACATACTTTTGAGCAAACTTTGAAAATTCTGCTAAAGGTGCTGTCATTATTATTTGCAACTACCTTCAACCACACATACACAACTGTCAAATACACTCTGAAAAAGCAATAGCCTTAGACCTTTTCTTTAAAAATAAAGTTAAACTTTGCATTATAGCAGTTTATCTTTCTTCTACTAACACACATCAATATAATAAAACACAAGAAACAGTTATTTTATGGATCCAACAAGCCCACCAACTAAATCTTCATCCAATTATTCTTGGTAACTTCAATACACATAATGATATTTGTAGCTCATCATCAAAATTTCGACTTACTAACTACCTTCACCAAGCCAACATGTATAATCTTGGAGTACATGTTGATAACAAACACTTCATATAATCAAACAATACTAGTCAAAGTCACATTGACTATATATGGACAGATTCATTTAATATACAGTTCTTTCTTTCTTACAATCTTGATGATAGTAACAACTCTATACTAAGTGACCACTCTATCCTTCTTTCTTCATGGTTTTTTACTAATGCATTTAGTAAACCTCTACACTATTATACTGGCATTAGTCATAGAATCTTTAATTACAATGCCATGTTATCAGAAAATTGACAGAATTTTCTGACCTGCTCTCTCAAAAACTTAACTCACACAACATTTCACTTGATTGCAACACCAATGCAAGCATAGAAACTACTTGGCATAAAATTGAACACTTAATTATTTATATTGCTATACACTCAATTTCTAACAAAAAATCTCACAAATGCAGTTATAATCACAAATATTCACCTCATAGTACTACACTTCACCTATTACTTAAAAAACTCAAACACTTAATTAAAATTGTTAAAGATCTGAATAACAATTTAAATATTAACACAATTAATTCTAAGATTAAAAATATAAATACAAGATCTAATTGTGATCTTCAAATTTTATTCTCTAACCAATAGCCAGAACTCAAACAATAGACTCAGCATGCTTAAGATATTTGGAAACAGCTCTACCATACATACCATCTGGAAAACTCCTTGCTATTTTGACAACAAATTCAACAACCTACTGAAAAAAGATGTGAAACACTCTCTACACATCCCAAACAAGCCTTAAACAGCATCCTTAATCATTACAAATCTCCTATTTACTTCTCAACCAACTTGTTACAGAGCCACATCTTATTAAACAACATATACAATCTCACTTTCTCAACTGAATAGCCTATCGACCAATTGACCAAAACCTATTTAATAATTTTTGGTCTACACAATACCAATTACAATTACACATTGATACTCAATAGTATAGCTCTCTTACCACTCCTATCACAGAAGAAGAAGTGTCTCAAACTATAGCAAAACTTCTTAATAGGAAAGCCTGTGGATCTACAGGTATCAGTTATGAAATGCTTAAACATGCAGGTGTTGTCTGCATTAAAGTTATAACTGCCCTATTTAATCGCTGCCTTAACTCAGGCCAAACTTTAAAACAATAGAAGCATAGCAGAATATATCCTATTCCTAAGTATAATACATTTGATGAAGACCTTAACCTTATTTGTTCTATAAGCTTAATTGAACATACTCATAAAGTTTATACAAGATCATTACAAACAGAATTAGCACAATATTCTTATAGCATCCAATTCTCTTACTATACAATTATGTTGCTTTACTGAACAACAGTACCTCAATACTTATATACATACTCAACAATTTTACTGAAGATGCATCATACAACCAAAAACCAATATGGCTTTCGTCTCAAGACATGAGCAAGACCTATAATTCAATTAATCTTGATCTTCTTAAACATTCTTTGCAGTGTCTTGCTCTCCTATCTACTATTATTAATACTATTATTAATTTACTTACTGATTAACAAAATCAAGTCATTACTAATCTTGGTCTTATTTCTTTATATTCTGTACTTAATGGCATTGATCAGAAAGAAACCATTATTCCTCTTCTATAGAGAATATACTATGACCTACTTATTTCATATATTCACAATAACTTTAATAAATACAATACTAAAGTTTTCTGGCCAACTAATCTTAAAAACCAAACATTCAACAAACTTGAATCTCATTGCTCTGTTCTTGCCTATATGGATAACACTTTATGGATTGCCTTCTTATAGCAAGAACTCTCACAAATCTTATCAACAGCAGAATCTTTTTACAATATGACCAATATTCAAATTAATCCTATTAAATCAATACTCACAATCAACAACTCTTTAACTAATTATAGCCCTATTACTTATAACAGTCATTTACTCAATCTTTATCTCTCAAATGAACCATTTAAATTTTTAGGATGCTGGTTTATACTTAACAACAAATAAGCAAAACAAACTAAGCTTATTATAGCTGAATCATCACATCTTATTAAAATTGCAAGCACAAAAAAAATTACTGACACATATGTACAATACATCATTAATACAATTATCATCTCTACAATTGAATACCATATTCACAACATTGTTCTCAGTCAGAATATATGTAATAAAATCCTTATTAACCATATTGAACTTGTCAAAAGCAAGGTCAAACTTAGTTATACAATCTCTACTAGCACATTACTTCATTCTTAACTATATAATATTTAAAATATATAAGATATTCAACTTCAATACCATATAACAAACTATACCAAAAGACTTAACTCCTCTGATCTTCTTGGTATTAGTACTCACATTCAGCTTCAACAACTCCAAAATAATCTTTGATCACCTATTAGCATTTTAATACATGACAATTCTATTATTGATGGACCAAACAAACATACTACTAATTTTAAAAAAATTCAACTTTTTAAACATCTTGGCATCACATTTACTGCCAACCCAACTTACAACATTCCATATACTATTCAACAAGGTTCTATCTCACTAGAATTTCTACTTTTTTCATATTCAAAATACTTAATCTTTAAAAAACAACTTAAGCATCATAGTATTCTATACCTTGATCAACTTACTACATTTAACAATTCATGCTTATTAGACTAGAAACATATCTCTTCTCATATATACAAGATTCCAAAAGACAAACAGCCACTTTGGTTTACTTATTTAGAAGACCAAGTTACAAGTCATTCCTACAATTACATACTTTATTAATATTTATATTTACCTAACACTAATTACTACAGTTATACAACTGAACACTTTTTAAAACACAAAAAACCATGGCTTATTACTGTATTTGATAACCAAATTATTGCTAGAAAAGCCAGAAGGCAACCTTCAGCATCTGGATTCATTCTTATTACTTACTGGCAATGTAATATTGAACTACAATTTACTCAACTTTATCCTCTTTCACCTATTCAATCCTATATATGTTTTAGCTGTTCTCTTAACTCCCAAATATTTGCTGACAAATGTACAATTACCATTCTTACCAACCTCTTAACTCAATTTTTGAATCAAGTCAACATCTATAACAAAACCTTTAACTTTAATACTAATCATCTTGATTTTATATACTCTATTGCAATTCGGCATCCTATTCAAATTTCAGATCTTTCAAATATTACCATCTCTAATTAACCAGTTCCTGTAATTTTTGAATCTTGTTTACTTATACATAACCTTCAACAAATAGCCAACTATAATGCTAATCTATCAGAACTTCATTTTTATACTGATGGCTTTGTTATTGATTTGGGTATTTCACAATGCTCAATGGGTATTGGATAGGTCCAAATTTCTAATAACTCTATATTACATATATTTCAAGCTCAAACAAAGCTTTGGCCTTGTTTATTCAAAGCTGAACTTACTGCCATTCTATCTGCCCTCATTACTGCTCTTAGAAATAGTATTATAAACATATATATAGACTTTCAATCTGTAATTTCTAAATATCAAAACATTTTAAACTATTTTACAACCTTATTATATACACATACACTATACTTTTTACTATAGAACTCACTAATTAACTTTGTTAATTTATATAAAATTCAAATCATTTTTCACAAAGTCACTGCACATCAAGATAATATATATAACAATCTCACTGATCAACTGGCATGAAACCATTACAACTTACCATATCTAACTTTTATGCCTTACAATATCTACAACTCATCTTATACTCTAAATCTCGAAAACTTTCCTTTAGAACTACCTACTCATTGTAGCATTTGTACAATTTGTCATACACATATCTATGCACTATGGACTACACAAAACAGATTTCAAAAATAGACAAAATCTTTAATCAAATTAATTGGCAAGCCACTTGGCTATATATTAATAATAACCAAAAAATTTCAAACTTCTTATATAGCTTTCAATCTTCTCTCTCAAATCTTTTAGAATTAAAATTTTACTTAATAACCTTCCTACTCTACATATTCTTCACAAATGATACTACTCATATCCACCAACTTGTCATCAATGCCATGAAACCAGTTCTCATTTTCATTGGATAACATGTTCATCTGACTAGCTGCTATACAATCTTATTAACAATTCTTTACAACATATTCTAAATACAAATACACTTGACACTATTTCAGAAACAATAACCAAACTACATCACTAAATTAGATAACTGTATTGTATAACTATACACAACACAGTAGACTTACCATCAATTTTTTTAACCTTATCTGACTTAGTACCACATGAAATTATTTCTACTATTTCAAATTTATCATTCAAAAAATTAGCTACAACACTTGTTATTAAATTTTTACTTCATCTTAATTAACAAATATACTATAAAATTTGGATCTCCTACTGTATTTCAAGATCAACATCTCATTCTTCTACTTTTAACTCACTCCCAAATCTTACTTTACACTTACCTCAATCTCTTTTTTCTAATTCAATTTGCTCTAAAATTAACTCCTAGTATATACAATGAATCAAATACCAAACTGATCTCTCATATATAATTACTAACAACCAAATCTTGGCCATTCTTGTTGGTTTAGGTCACAGATAAACTAGTCTGAGTTTCTACTCTTTTTATAATATTTTTAATAGTAAATTTATACTTTATGTAAAAATTTCAAATAAATATTCAATAAAGATAGAAGCATGGTTTCACTATTAATATTAAAAAAAAAATAGGTTCAAAAGAAATGACAAAAGATTGATTTATAAAAGAGTTATTTTCATAAATAAAATTTGTAAGAAATTTAGACTGTTGATTAGCTAAGATTTTAATTAAATACATATAATTAAATTTGGATGCTAATTTATTTTTAGTTTCTTGTTCAATAATTTTCTCAGATATATGTTGATAAAGTATGGTTTAATAAATTCAAGTATTTGTAAAGCTAGTTTGTTGTTAAGTTTAGTGTAATATTTCATTTCTTCAGTAATTGTAAATTCTTTGAACCAATTAAAATTATTAGAAGTATCTCTAGATGTTTGTTTTTGTTCTTTGATAAAGTGTTAAGAGTTTAGTTTTTTTGAATAAATAGATTTGTATAGTTGAATTTTGTCTTTTGTAAACATAATGCTAAGTTTATAAAAAATAATTATTTTTTTTTGGTTAAAGCTAAGTAGAGTTATTGGTTTAGTTAATTTAATTTTGAGTTTAAGATTTAGGATATATGGTATACAAGTGTAATAAATTAGAGAGCCTTTAAAGATGCATGCTATTGTATAATCTGAAATATAATTTTGTTGACTGTTACTAAAAACACATTGAATATTTTTAAGTTTGTAGAGAAAACAAGTATAGTAGTGTTGTAAGTATGTAATTATAGCTGTAGGAGTTGGATCTGTTTGAAAGTTTAAAAAAAGAATACATGCTGTTGAAGATAAAGAGAATTGTATTTGATTAGTTGATTTAGGAACTAGTAAGGCTGATAGTTTTTTTGTTTTTTTAAAACTTTGTAAAGAGATAGTATTTCTGATTTGAGTTTAAGTTAGATTTAAAGGTTGACCAATTGTAGTTGAATAAATAATTTTGTAGTATCAGGAAGTAAAGCTTGTATGAAATTTGCTATAGAGGCAGGTTGTGATTGCAGGTTATAGTGAAACTTTGAAGTAATATTGTTGTTTTTATTATCACAATAGTTTGGTTTAGCTGCTGATAGAAGAACTCTTAGAGCTTGAGATTTGAAAACTTGAAATTCAACTTCATAATGGTTTTTGTTTTTAGAATAGTAGTAGTCTATGTCATAGGAATCTGGTTCTTGAGAGTTGGATAAAGTAGACATTTTTCTGTTATTTTTGGTATTGAGATGTGACAAATAAAGGTGTAACAAATAAAGAATGTGACAGATAAAAAATGTGACAAATAAAAAATATGATATTTAAGATAACACCTGGCATAACACCTAAGTGGTTAGTGTAATCAATATAGAACAAAAATTTGTATAAATTTACTAAGACAAAATTAGTAATATTAAGTTTAATTTAAAAATAAATAAAACAAAAATAGATTTGTATAAAATAATTAGTAATCTTAATTAATAATACAGGTCTGAAATGCCCTAGAGGATTAAAGTCTTCTAAAAAAAAAATTTTTTTACAAATTTTTAAAAAAAATTGTAAAAGAGTTTTAATATATTTTTTAATAAAACTATCAGTTTTTGATCATATAAAAAGTATGATATATCAAAATAAAGATAAAGTTGTACTAAATCTTTTTTGTTTTAAGTAGCTACTATATTTTACTTAGTAAAATAATGAGTATTTAGTAAGACAAGAAAGGTATTTAATTTAGTTATATTTTAATGATAAACATTTTTAGAGATATAAAAGTAGGCTGCTTATATATAAAAGCTTATAAGAAACAATTTTATTTAGGCAGCCCAAGATAGATATACTTAATAATAATTTGAAAAAAGAACAATTTTTGTTTAAAAAGAATTTGGTACAAATGATCATTGAAAAGAGTTGTAATTTGTGTTCACAGTATTATATTCAATTGTTATTAATATTTAATAGTACATAAATCTAATACTTCTAATTATTTTAATAAAATTTTATAATTTATTTTGTTTTAAAAAAATTATTTTATATATTATTAAATTTTTTTAAGTTAGCTTATGAGTTTTCTAGGTTATACAAGATTTATATAGAAAATTTATATAACATAAACAAAATTTTATATAAATCATATAATATTATATTATTTGCTATATAATTACTATTACATTATCTCGACTCTTAAACACTTAAGTTTCTGTATCATGTTTTATTTTATTAATTATATCCAAATGCAAATATATTATAGTTACTAGGTTATATTTAACTTAGTACTAAATTTATCAAAACCTTCTATATTTTATACTTATAACTAATCTAGTTTTACTTTGGTTTAAATAAATATTTAAAGTTAGAACTAACTATTAAACTGTTATATTTTTGTAAAGTTCATTCAAACTTTAGTATTTATTTTTCAGATATTTTTTATTATTTTTTACTAATTATTACTTAGAATTAATAGAACTTATCAGATTTTTAGTTCAAATAACCTGATATAATATATCTTAGTATATCTTAGTATCTTTTTTCTTTAGTAATTCTACTAGTCTGGTCGATTATATACTTCTCTATATATCTTGTTATTCAGTTTATCAGTTTATTTTTTTTAAGATGTTTTATAGATTTTTATCAGTTTAATAATACTGTTAAAAATTTATACTATTATTTTACTTAGAATTTTCAAATATATTTCTAACTCTTCAGTTCTTTTGTTTTTTGTATCTGGTAATCTTATTATAGGTTTGCACCAAAGTTATATACAATATTGATTATTAATATTCTTTTATATATATATAATGTTATATTTTATATAAATGCTCTAAACTTCTATTTGAGATAATGTAATTGAAAATTACAGATATGCCAATTTAACTAATTAATAGAGATAATTATTATAACACAAATATAATTTTTAAAATTTGGTATTTATAAAATTTAAATTCTAGATTTGCTACTTGAAGATTAATAATCTGTTCACTTCACTAGGTTACCATACTTTTATATGTCTTTTTTCTTAAGTCATATATATATTAATAATTTATATACTAGAAGCAATCTCAAAGCACAATAAGGAAAACATGTCTTTGCTTAGAAGTATATCTTTTAGATTATGTCATAAAATTTTACTGCACTTTTTACTTTACCTAAGATTATTAACAAAATTTTGTAGTTACATAATTAACAAAAAATTGTCTAATTATTAATAATGGTTTGATGTAATATAACATAATTAGGACAATTCAAAACAAACATTCATTTTGTCAAAAATTCCCAATTTTTCAAAAATCTGCATAAGAAATCACTATCTGCATATTAATAAAATTTTTTTAAATGATTTTGCTATTTGAGCTTCTAAAATCTTATTAAAACATAGATTCTACTCAAACTTAAAGAATTTTTGTTAATATCACATAACTGCAAATTTTGGTAACAATTTTGAATAAGATAAACAAACAAATCTTGCATATCACCATTTACAGAATAATATAATCTTTCACTATGCTTCAGACAAATAAAATCAATCTGTACTTTTGTTTTGCAAATAAAGTAACTATTTTGCATTTAAGCACAAATAAAATGGTCACGTAATATGCAATGGAACAGACAGAAATTTTTTAAATTACTTTTTTTAATGTAATATTATGAATTGAACCAATAATCACATCAAAAACGTAACATTTTATATATCAAAAAAGAACTTTTGTATCACTTTGCTGATCATTTAATGTCCTTCGCTATGCTCCAGATAATAAATACAATTTTTTTTATTTTATTAGTTAATTACTATATGTTTGAATGTTTAGCCAATTATAAATCACTATTCAATTTCATGTGATTGACCAATTACAAGAAGTTATCTTATACGGTAGCTTATGAGTTATTTATGATTGAATTTATGTATATTTCCATGATTGACAATGATTGGCTGGGCATGCATGAATCATCATAATTTGGGTTTATTATATGAATTTTGTGATATTTTAAAATTTATTAAAATTTAATTGAACAAATTTCCAAAATATCACAAAATTCATGTAGTAAACCCAAAATTTTAAACCCGGTTCCAACCTCTAGACCTTATGTAAGCTGTTGGTTAAATAGATGCATCCTATCAAACTGTACTATACTGTTGTTATAAATTCTAAAAATTTAGTTATAAATAAGCATAATTCTGAGCAAAGCTAACCCTAAATTTTAGACGTAACAATTAAGTAAAACAGTACGGTATGGTTTAATAAAATCACATCTGTCACCATACTGATTTTTGTAACTCCTACTTTCAACTAGTGTTCCGCATGGACAGTTCTGAACGGGTTTTTTAAAGACCCAGGTCAGAAGCGAAGAAATCGAGTCAAGTCCAGGTAAAACCTGAGAAGTAATATGCGAACTCTACAAATAATTTTATTCTTTGGTTGTGGGTCGAATTTCAGACACAGGACCAACACGAGAGATCCTAGCTGCAGCCGATCAACGTGCATAATTTAAACGATTCCGGGTCCTTGGTTCGGTTCTACAGAACACTATTTACAACTAATCGATTTTTCATATCATGTGGCTAAATTTGTTGATTAGCCAAACTAAAAGGAATCAGCTCGAATAGACGGTGTATCTTGGAATTGAACTAATAGATGATTTAAACGATTAGTTGGGAAAGTTATCAACTAGTTGATTTTTAACTAATGATTTGGATTACTAAATAAACGGTTTAACGATTATTAATCGTGTAACGTGATTAACCACTAGCACAATTTTTCACGGTTCTAAGCTCTAACTTGGCCCAAGATCACTAAAAGTTTTACTAATGAAGTCATGGCCTACTCATTAAGTAAAGCTGTCCAGCTGATAATTTTGGCCTAGAGATGGTTAGCGTGTACGTATTACTAAATCCATCCAGAAATTTGGAGGATTAGTAAAAAATGTTCTTATTCTGTTTTTCCAGGAACTAGGTGTCCTGTACTATGTAAATCAAATTTATATAAAGTCCCTATATGAAAATCAATTAGTGAAGATTTTCGTGTAACATTCAAAACTTAAATCGTTTTATTATTTATCGGATTATGAAAAAAGCACTCTATTACATTAAAATATGTAGTCCACTATGCTTTTGTGCGAAATTTCTAAATAGATTAGTATATTTAATGTCGAGATATATGGCAATTTTTTACATAAAATTTGCAAACTTCAAATTGTATCTCGGTATTCTACATATAAACTGTCTAGAAATTTCGCGTGAAAGCATAACGGATAGTATATTTTAATAAAATGAGAAGCATTTTTTCATAACCCCCAAAATAATGAATTGTTACATTCACATTAATAATAAAAATACTGCGGCAATAATATCATTTAAATAAAATTTTAATTATTTTTTGGGTTATGAAAAAAAGCTCCTTATTTTATTAAAATATGCTATCCATTATGCATTTATGCGAAACTTCTAAATAGTTTAATATGTAGAATATCGAGGAGAAGTTTGCATTTTTTGTAGAAAATTGCCATACATCTTCTCTACATTTTATATATCAATCTATTTGGAAATTTCTCATGAAAACATTTTAATGTAATAGAAACCTTTTTTTATAAACCGATAAATAATAAAACGATTTAGATTTTATCGAAAATCTTCACTGATTGAGAACTATATACAGTCACACCCTCTAAGTGCACCCACCTTGGGATCATAGTAAAAAAAGGCACTTAAGGGAGGTGTGCACTTAGAGAGGTTAAAATTTATAATTGTTTATTATTTGGAACCAAGATTTGATTTACATAGTACATTGGACACATGCATGATGCGCATTAAAGGTAGGGGTGACGTAGATCATTTTTAATAGTAATTATATAGCAAATCATATGATATCATATGATTTACATATAAAATTTTGTTTATGTTACACAAATTTTATATATAAATCTTGTGTGACCTAGGAAACTCAAGCTGACCCAGGAAAACTTAGTAATATATAAAATATTTTTTTTTTAATTATAAAATTTTATTAAAATAATTAGAAGTTTTAGATTTATATACTATTAAATTTTAGTAATAATTAAATATAATACTAAAAAGTTTATTAGTAATATGTTTTTTTTTATATATAAAATTTTTTTTGCTAGGAAAATCATATGACAAATGATCTACCCTTAATGATGATAGTCACAATCCAATTGTGAATGAATGACGTAAGGAAAATGTGAATGAAAGCATCGGGTCAAAATGAGCACTTTTACGGTAAACACGTGGAGTATGTTCTTGTTATCTGATGGGTCAACCGATGTAGATTTTCGCCACTCCCACTCTATTAAAACAGATACTATTTTTACTATTCCTGCTATTCCTGCTATTCCGGTTTAACAGAACTCGAATGACAATTTCAAGTTCTAATGAAGATAAAACACATGACTAGTTCTAAATAAAGCTATGATCGCATCGAATATTAAAAATAAATAAAATGCATTTATTTTCAGGTTTGTTAAATAATGAAAGATTTGTCTAAAAACTTTTCATAATGAGCCATCATTCACGAATCGACAAATATAACGCACAAATCGAAGAATATAAAAAAACATTTAAAGGAAGCGTTCACCCTATCAAAAATCGAGAAGGATTAAACAATTTTTTATTTTACAAGCATAATATCTGCAATCATATATTTAATGGCAATGTAGGCGCACCGGTTCATAAAAAGTTACAGAATGGAGCCAAAGTACTGGAATTTGGGTAAGTTATATTCTTATTTAATAATGCTTTTAAGAAAAATTACTAATTTAAATTTTCCGCAAAAACAAAAAGTTGTGAGACTGCCATTTGGACTACCGAAGTATTTAACATATTACCATTTGTGAACGTAGATAGCGTTTGTTTTTTTTTGGAGATTAACTTTTATGTTTACATTAGGTCGCTGCCGAATTTCCGGATTCGGAATTTTATGCAGTTGATTACACCATATCTTCAGATTCTAGTGATAACAATAATAATAATGTTACATTTATTGAATGTGATATTCTTAAAAAAAAGCTGCCATTCCCCGATAATGAATTTGATTATATTTTTTCTAGAGATAAATCGGTTATCTTTGGGAAGGATTATTTTCATGATGTCTTATCAGAACTCCTTAGAGTATTAAAGCCGGAAGGTTGGTTAGAGGTGAGAAAAGGTGTTCATTTTAATTTTACCCTATAATAGTGTACTCATAGATTCGAAATTTATTTGTATTAGATTGGATATTCATGTGCTCCAGGGCGTAATTTTTCACCAGCACTTGGACGATTGCTTTTCGGACGTATGTTTATTACGCATTTATCCTAAAACATGCATTTTGAAATAATTCCTCAATTTATTTGTAATTATTTAGTTTTTTCATGGGCCAAGCTTCATAACATTGATACTAATTTAATGACGAACTTTGAAAGTCACCTTAAAGAGACTGGAAAAGTTGAAATTGTAGATCAACAAGTTACACAAATTACGTCCCGAGCTGACTATTATTTTGGAGAAGTTGCTCGCGAAAACGCTTTAAGTTATTTCAATCTTACTAAAGATGTGATGGCTCCCTTTATGAAAATGACATTTGAAGAATTTGATATATTGTTAAAAGATATTGAAAATGAAATGAGACAGGATGATGGGGTAGTATTGCAGCAAAAGAGAGTATTTGCCAAAAAGAAGAACGAAATCATGCATACTGTAGAACCATATCGGCTTTCTTTAAAGAGGCAGCAATCAAATAAGGAAAACTTTTAATGATTTTTATCATCAAGTACATCTTTTATAAAACCTGTGTAGTTCTATAATATTATATAAATATTACACATAACCATTTTATATAGATTTACAAACTCAATATGGACCTTTATAGTTATAAATTTTATATATTTTTAAACATAAAATTTATATATAAATTATTTATTTTATTTTATTTTTTTTGTGATTCCGCCTTTATTATATGGACAGCATTATAATCCTACATGTTTCTTTGTTTATATCTACTATAGTTCTAAACTCATTCAGCATGTTGCCCAAGTGCGACCCAATTACTCTCACCGAATCCCTTACTTACTAGGGATTTAGTATATTTTCTTCGATCATCGGTTGGCTGCTGCCGACCCTATATAACTTATTTATATCTAAAGTTATAAGCTATTGTTTTATATATCAAAACCAAAATTTTGATTATACATAAACTTGGCCAAAATAACTTTTTAATCTTATAATAAAATAAATACTATTCTAACAGATCTAAGACTGAAAGTACCAAATTTGTAAACTAGATTTTTTTTTAAAATTTTAAAATTATGTTTTTAAATCATGATAATTTGTATTTTGAATATAAATAGATGCTTTTTGCTACCTATTATATATTTTTCAATTCGAATTTAATTGGTTTAAAACTTTTATATGTATCACCAAAGGAAAACATACACATTTAAATATACCTATAATAAATGTGTATGTTTTCTCTTTGTGACACTTATATTTGAATTTGAGTTGAATTCAAATATTAAATTAAATTTATTTAAGTTACAATATTCTAATAGTTATTATTAAAAAAAAATCTATTATAATTGCTATATTAGATTTTGTAAATAGGTTAGAAATTTAGGATTTTAAATTATTACAAGTAATAAAAAATTTCTAGTCTTTAGTAAATTGTTAAACTGATTATTTGATATATTTAATAAATTATATACAAGAACTGAAATATTTAAAAGCTTATTAGTATATTGTATATAGAAACAGTTAAGTAATAAAATTGGCTGATTGTGACAAACTTGTTATGGTTTTTTTTTTAAGAAAAAATTTTAACATTATACTATATATTAAAAAACAATAAATCTATATTTAAATAAACTAATAAATACTTTATTAATTTTTATTTATTTGTTATAAAATTTGTTACATTTAAAAATACATAATAAAAATATACTAATGCTTATAAATTGCATACTAGCTATTATAAAATTAAAAAATAATAAGCATAAAAGTTCTTATTAAACTTAATAATATTCAAGATCATTATTGTTCTTTTTATTTATTATATAAAATAAATACTAACTCTTATTTTTTCATCTTTTTAATTGCAGTTAATACTTAAAATTTTTGAGATTTGTTTTTAATATTTATTATAGTTTATAAATAAATACTAATTTGTATGATTTATATTATAATAATCTAATGCTATTAATTTTGAAATATCTTTAAGTTCTAATTATAATTTAATTTATATTAATTTATATATATATTTTTTATATAAATTATTAAATATTACATTATTTTTTTAATGTTAAATAATAAAAAAATTATATAAAAATATTAATTATATATATTTTTAATTAACTAATTTATAGTATTTATTATTATATACTTAAAAAAATTTAATTTTTTAATATAATTAAATTCTATTAATATTTTTTTTAATCTTAAAGATAAGGCCATATCTTTAACTTTATAAATTCAATTAAAGTTTTTATAAAGAAAAGCTTACTTTTAAATTACAAATAAAAAATAAAGACTTAGATATATAATTTATAATCTAAATCTATAAGAATTGTTACAAAGTAGATTTTAACATAGTATATTATAAAATAGTATTAGTAATTATATATATATTCATTATTGTATTTTGTCTATTATATTATTAGTTATTAGTTATGTTTAAATGAAACATCTAAGCAGGAATGTTATATATAGCAATTAGTAAGAAACCTTTGGGCAAACTCCTTAAATAGGTAATATAAAAAGTTATATATATAGCCAGTTGTACTCTCATCTGAAAGTTTAATATAAATCTGTCTATATAAATATGTACTCAATATAAGTATTAATAGAAAATAAAAAACCAAAGAGGTCACCTTAATATCAAAAAAAAAATTAGTTATTAATTATTAGTTAGTCAATAGTTATATTATATAGTAGATAGATAAAAAGAATCTTAATTTCTATAAGAAATGTAATATAGTCTCATAATACTAAATAACCTCTGTAATTTTATTATCATCTTACAAACTTCAAGTACTTTTATACAAGTATCATGTATCTTAATACCAAATTATTGTACCAAATGCTGCAGCACAAAAATTCCAAGTATTATTGATATGAACCTTAATTGTTTTTGCATAAACTCTAAGTATCTTTGCACAAATTTCAAATGCCTTTGCACAAATTCAAGTATCTAAACATAAGTCTCAAATATTTCAAGCACAAATAACAAATAACATAAACAATATCTTCAGTTGCCTTTATATAATTTCTACTATCTTAAATACAGTATTATTACCCTAAGTACAGTATTATTTAATGCTGTTTAAACTTTTATTATTTCAAGTACAATGATATCTAATATTGTTTAAACCTCTATTACCCTAAATACAGTATCAAGTAATGTTGCTTGAATCTCTATTATTTCTGCTAAGTAAAAAGATATATAAAGAGTATTTCTTCTACTTTTCTGCTAATTATAAGTTTCTATACTTCAATTTAAACATAATAATCTTTTAATTATAAAGAGTATTATTTTTTCTTTAGAGTAATTTCTACAGATAAAATTGGCACTATATGTTTATTTAATAAAGTTAATTTATATACTATTACTATCTCAAACTATTTGCTTTCTGTTATGTAATAAAGTAAACTATTACATTTTCATCTCATAGACAGACATTTGTCTAATTGGTTAATGTAAATTAATTGCCTGGGTAACTTATTTATACACTTCAAGTATTTTTTAAAAATATAATGTTTTACTAATAAAAAATCATTACAAAAGCTACTTTTTAATTTGCAAAATATTTATATTTATTATGCCAAAATAATTAAAAATAATTAGTAACTCTACAGACCCAAAAGGACATCTTAATATTAAAAAAAAAACCAAATCAGTAATTCTATAAACTTTATTTAGAAGTGAGGTTTCTATATATTATATATTAGTTACTAAATATAAGTACTATATAAGTACTAAATTTTAAAAACTGTCTACTAAAAAAGGTGAAACAGATGTTCTCTACTATAAATATTAATAAAAAAAGCTTTAGATTTATTTATTTTTTAACTATATATTATGAAATTAACAGATTTTAATATTTTCTTATATATTATAGAGTTAATTTGTTAGACTTTTACATATTTATATATGAACTAATATGTGAAATTGATATGTATTTTGTATTTTTTTTGTTACTTTTATTACTATATTATTATATTTAGACTATACAAAAATAATTAATTAGTTTTCATAACCTAGTCAGATCAAATTTTAAAAACTTGTAAAAAAAGTTTTTTATATATTTTAATAACTATGAAGTTTTTTTTTTAAATATTAACAGTGAGGTCATGCCTTTAACTTTATTAAAATTCAATTGAAGTTTTTACAAAGAAAAGCTTGCTTTTAAATTACATATGAAGAATAAAGACTCAGACATATAATCTGTGATCTAAATCTACAAGAGTGGCCAAGGCTTATCTAGATTTGGGTATTAGTAATAATATATGAGAGAGGGGTATGATATTTAATCCATTGAATAGTCCAAATATCAATTTTGGTAATAATTTGTGGTATTGAGATAGAAGGTAATGCATTTGCTTATTTTTTAACTATACTTATATGTTTTTTCTATTATTTTTTTATCAGAATTTTTATGCCTAATTCTTTTTTCCTATTTTTTGTTGCATTTGTCTAATATCTTATATATTTTCTGTTTGCAACTTATGTTAAAAATTTTTTTTTTTTTATAAAATTTGATTTTGTAATTTTCAATATTGCAATTTCTTCTTTTTTGTTTAGTTAAGCAGATTTTTGAGTTTTCAACCTTTAGTTTTTAATTTATTAATGTTATAATATACAATTTTGATTTTTTTTTTTCACTTTTTTTTTAGCTATTCTTATTTTGTTTTTATGTTTTTGACTTCTTTTTGCTTTTTTTTTTTAAACTAGAAAACATTTTTTTCTCTTTTCTTTAAACATTTTTCTTTTTCTTTGCAAAAAGTCTTTAATTTTCTTGTTTGTATTTTTAAGTTCAACTAAAGCATTCTTAAAAGCAGTTAGCTTGACCTTCTTTTGTACTTAGCTATATATCTTTTAGTCTATTTAGTCTATTCAAAATTTGACTCAAAACATTTTTTACTTGTCTGGTTTTTAGTTAGATTTGTGTATTTGATTTCATATTCTTTTTTTTTAAGTTTTTTTTTTCTATATTAGTATTCTTATCTTTTAACTATTTTTCTATATTTTATATATAAAAATTATTTTTTATTTCTATATATCTTATATTTGAGTTTTAACTAGTTCTAACTTGGTTTTTTTTTTTCTTTGAAACTTCTATTTTTTCTTATTTTTGTATTGATATTTCTATTTTCAAATATTCTTTTATATTCTGTATTTGAAAATTATCTTTTATTCTTATATATTTTCTATTTGAATTTTGATTAGTTCTATTCTAGTTTTTTTTTTTTTTTTTTTTTTTATTATTTATTCAGAATACTTGAAAGTTGTTGTACATAATTGGTTTTAACCAAGTTGTCTTTATTTTTTTTTTATTGTAAATATAACTATTGCAGTTTTTCTTTAGTTTTTATTTCTATTTGGTAGAATTTAAACTGATCTTGCATCTTTACTTTTTAAACACTGTAATAGTAGAACCTTTAAAGCATTACTTGGCAGCTTTGTTAATTTTGCTATATATTATCTTTGCTTTTGTCTTGCTTTGTAGTCTTTTTTTCTTTCTATTACTCTTATTAGTTTATTATTATTAACTAATATAAACTATAAAATACTTTATGCTTTCTTTTTTTATATTCTGGTATATTGCTTTTTTTATTCTAGTATTCTTTTTTATATTTTTTTTTTTCTTTTTTGTTTTTATCTGGTATTATTTTATATTAGTTACTTTTTTTTTTACTAATTCTTTGTATTGCCTTATTTATCTCTATTTACAAATTTTTTTATTTAAAAACTTCTTTAATATTCTTAATATGTTAATTGTCCTTTAATAATTAATTGATAAACTTCACATGTTTTTTCTTTGTCTTTTTAGACATCTTATATACAGATTTGTTAGCTGGTAGGCTGCTGTTTTTGTTGTAATATTTTTTATTTAGTATTTATATATTTTCTTCTAAAAAGATTCTTACTACTTTGCAGAAATTTAAAAAAATAAAAAATATAATAAATATATAATAAATATATTTTAGATATATTTATGTTAACTTT
>CAJVQA010002378.1:0-22166 GCA_910591915.1 Cetraspora pellucida
CCAGAACCTGATTTGGTACTTTTATATTGCACAAGAAAGTTATACGCCTACCTTCAAGATCTTCCCTTCTATAATTAAATTATTCAGCTATGCTAGAGGTGCTTCCAATTTTGGTTAGACTAATTCTTTATCACAGTCTGTCCTCATGTTTACCACTTCTCTCACCATTCCAGTCTTGGTTATTTGTCAGACTACTCTCCCAATCAAATCCTCTCCTTAGATCCTAATTAAGACTTATTTGCACAATCTGTTGATTATTCTTCCAAGCAAGTACACTACAAGTTGGGTGCAGAGATGTTGGTACGGTCTATATTGGAAGGTATAAGAATGTTGGTGTTGCCCTAGCCTAAAGAACTTATATGCACAATGCTTCTATAACTGTAACCTTCTGTAACAACCGCTTGTTACACATAGTGCCTCCACTTCACGATTGGGTCTCCTTCCAGGAATTTCTATTTTTATTGTTGTACTGCACTTAGACTTTTAACCACAGGGCTTCATGTTCAATTATAGGCTTCTTATTAGGTTACAGAAGCTAAAATCTTTCAATTTTGCCTCCAGCCAGACTTGAACCATTGACCTTGACTGTGAAGGGTATGAGAGCTTAACTGCTAAGCTATGGGACCCACACCTATATAGGTAATAAGTTAGTTAAGAAGGCTTTAACTTGTTTGATAATGTTATTAAGTTTTTTTAAGATTTAGATAAGTAAAGTAGCTTTAACTGAAAATAGTGTTAAAAATTATGAATTGTTGTTTTTTTGTTAAAGATTTATTTAGTAGCAGCATTAATAATACTAGTTTGAATTTTATATCAGGTGGTTTTGAGAGATTTAGAGATTTGAATAAAAAGAGGAGTTTTATTTGTAATGAGATTAAGAGAAACTTGGTTAGCAAAGATTTTCTATTGCTCTTTGTTCATTAGTTTGTAATTAAAAGTTCTGCATTTAGTTTCAGTTGAATGTTTGTTTTTATTTATAAGGGTATAAGAAAATGTCTAAGAAGATATAAGAATTTTGTGATTACTTTGAATGCAGTTTTCTGTATCATCCAAGTAAAATGAATTAAGGTATTTGAGTAAAAGAAGATAGGTCCAAGTATAATTAATAGTACTATAGTGTCTACTACTATGTCAAGTATAAGAGAAGGTATTTATATAATTTGCCAGATTATAAATATTATTATATTAATATAAATTGCAGTAGTTTGTATTTGATAGATGAGAAGATAGAATTGTTAGATAGTACATTAAAGCTATCTAGTATTATAGGTAGAATGTTTTGGTTAGTAGCTTTTTGGATCTATTGAATAATAGTATTTTAAATTTGAAATTTTAATTGTGAGTTTTTATATAATAATATATAAAGATAATTTTTTTTTTAACTATCCTAAATAATATTATTATGGGGTGTATATAATGCTTTTTTTATTAAATTATTATTTACACATTAAAAGATTTACTAAGCTAAATATTTATAGATTTTTCTATAGATAGGTTTGACAAAGTTTTTGTTATGTAGTAAACTGATTTTTTTGGAGATTCTGTTTCTTGCTATAGCTATAATTGCTGATTCTAGATATTGTATATTTTCCTATTTAAAAGCAGCATAACAACACCAAATTTTATATATAGTATGTGTATGTAGCCATAATATAATCCTATATGTTTTTGATTTCTTTGTAATATTTTTTAGAAATATTTTTTCTAGTAAGTCTAGTATAGATTCAGTTTGGCCTGTTTTTAGAAATTTGTATGCTTCTATTCAGATTTTTTTACTAATTTTGCATTCTGTTGCAAAGTGTTCGATAGTTTATACATTTTCTGGACATCAAGGACATTCATTTGATTTTGTTGCTACAAAGTGGCAAAGTCTATATCCTAGTATTAAGGCTCTGTGAAAGAGTCATCAGAAGATGTCTTTTTTTCTGTTAAGTATTGCTTTTTGGATAATCCAATTGTTGTTTTAAGTTTGTTCTATAGAATCTGATTGGTTTGTAGTCTTAAAATTAAGTTTTCTTAAAAGTTCTATTATAAGTTTAACTGTAATTTCTGGTTCTTTTTTCTTATCTATTTCTAGTTCTGAAAGATTTCAGAGCTAGTTGGATTTCATAAAAACCTCTTTTTTAACTTTTTTCTATGCTAAGAGGTAGGGTTTCTATTCTGTAGACCATGCTTTAGTTCTGATTGGTTGTGTAGAGAGCACTTTTATAGCTGAAATATTTCTTTTTTGATCAAGCATAAGGAAGATTTTTTTTCTTTCTATTTTTGCCTATAGAAGATTACTTGAGATTAGTTTTATCCAGACTAAGATTAGTTTAGCTTCTAGCATATTGCTAACTATTAGTGTTTGTAAGCCTTCTTGTTTATGTAGTTTTTGGAAGGTAGAGTATCTCAAAAGCATTTTGGAGTTGTTTTTAATCCAGTAGGTAATAAGTCTGTTAATTTCTGCTATTTGCTTCTTGCTTATTGATATTAGGTAGGCAATATATCAAATTTTTGAGAAAAGTAGTAAGTTTGCCAATATAATTTTTTTTTTTTAAGAATAGGTTTCTATAAGTGAGCTTTTCTAGATTTAGTTTAAGTTTGCTTATAGCTTCTTGCTATAATCCTTTTTTTGGTGTACTATTAGCAGTAATGCTATATCCTAAAACTATAACATAGTCTTGTTTTTCTAGTTTTTTAAATTAAGTTTCTTCTAAAAGAATCCTTTCTCTTACTGTGTTTGTAAACAGCATTAAATTAGTTTTGAGCTTGTTAATTTTTGCATTAAAAGCTTTTTCATAGTTATTGAATAGGCCTAGTATTGTTGTTCAATCAGAGTGAAAGCTAATGCCTATTGTTAGATCATCTGCATAAGCAGCATATTTGAAAGATTAGTTGTTAATTTTGATTCCTGTTATGTTTTTGTCTATTATGTTTAGCAATAGTTCAAATGCTAACACATATAGAAAAGGTGAGAGTGGGTCTTCTTGTTTGACTTCTCTTTCTATTCTAAAGAAGTTTGAAATGTATCCTAAATCTAAGATGTAGGCTTTTTGTCAAGAAAATAGATTCTTTATTAGATCTTTAAATTCTTTATTAAAGCCTATATTTTCTAGCACCAGTTGAAGAAACTCATAACTTATTTTGTTAAAAGTTTTTGCTAATCCACAAATAGCATTTAGTGCTCTTTTGTATTATCTTTTTGGTTTCTTAAAATTGTAAGAATGTCTAATACAGAGTCTGTGATTAATCTGTTTGTGATGAAGCCTTGCTGATGTTAAGGTACAATTGCTTTACAAATCATATTTAGTTTGTTAGTAATAATTTTTATAAAATTTTAGCATTGCAGTTGACCAGTGAAATAGGTTTCTAGTTGTTTATGTTATGTAGTTTCTTTGACTTCTTTGGTATTAGTATAACTAGATTTTTGTACTATAAGAAGGTCATTATTTTTTGAGATTAATACTTTGTTAAAGATTTGTTCTAAGATAGATATAATGTGTTCTTCTGTAAGTTTATAGAATTCATATATAAGACTGTCCAGTCTTGGGGACTTGTTATTTGGTAGTTTTTGAATAGTTGTTAGAATTTTTTCTTTAGAGATAGGGTGTTAGTTTTTTGTTCATTTGTGTAAAGACCTGTAGAAGATCTTTGGTGATTTGTTCTGCTATTTCATTGTCAATTTCTTCTTTGCTATATATTGTAGAATATTGTTCTTTGATATAATTAAGTATTTTTTTTCATTAGATTGTTTTTGAGCTAAGGGAATTTGTATTTTTGTAAGAGATAAACATGAGCTTTGACTTTTAAAATATGAATAGAAGTATTTAGTTAATTTTTTTCCTAGTTCTATCCAGTTTGTTTTCAATCGACATTGCCATTTTTGTGCCAGTTCAGTTAATTCTGATTGGACCTGTAAGTTAAGGTTTTTTAGTATAACAAAAAGATGCATCTGGCTAGAAGATTTGGATATAATTTCTTTTAATTGGTTAATTTTCTTGTTAAGTCTTTCTATTTTGTCTTCTGAGGCTTTTGGTTTTTTAAAGGCCTTTATAATCAATTTGATGTAGATTTTATGCATGTCATAGCTCATTGTAAAAGTAGCATCTTTTATTTTATTCAAAATTTCTTTTTTTAGAATGTCATTCTTAAAGGAATTTAGATCGAATCTTCAGACTGTTGAGTGTCTAAGTTTTTGTTCTAGGCTTAAAATGCATTTAACTAAGAGGTGGTCAAAGTTTTTAAATCTTGTTTTAGTTTCTAATTTGAGGAGGCTGTAGTTTTCATCTATAAGGATATAGTCTAGCTAAGTGGCTATTATTTGGTTGTTATGTATATTTTAATGAAATGTATAAAAGGGGTTTCATTTAGAAAATGAAGCTAAGTCAATAAATTCTTTTGTGATTTCATTAAGTAGTATCTTTGAGAGGTTATTTTGAAAGATTGCCTGACTTATTCTATTAATATCTGGATTCAAGTTTGTGTTTAAATCTTCTGTGATAATGGTGATCATGTTTTCTTTCTTATCTATATTCCAATTGTTGAAGAATTCAGTTTTGTTTAGAATGTTTGGTGGGGTATAAACATTATTACATGAAAGGAGAATTTCTTAAATGTGAAACATGTTGAGATTATTCTGTCTTCTTGTAATTTCTTGATATTATTAAATTTTATAGTTTTGTTTCTTGCTAATATTGCTATTCTGCCTGTCCAAATTGAGTCAAAAGGCCATTAGTTTTTTAAAAATCATTAGATGGCAGCATTAAAAGTGTTTGTTTCTTGTAAGAAAATAATGTCTAGTTTATAAGATTTTAAAAGTATTAATGTTTTAGTCTGTTTGTCTAAATTGGCTAAGCTTTTAACATTTAACATAGTGATTTTGATTGAGTAACAGCTCATTAAAAATAAATTATTTAGTTTTAGAGTTTCTATAGACTTTTTGTTTGGATTATTCTGATAATTTTCTTTGTTAGTTACTTTGTAAGGTTTTGAATTCTTATGTTTTCTTTTTTTGCACACAACTAATATAAAAGTAAAGTCATCTACTTTTTCTTGCTCATTTAATTGTTAATTGCTGATCTTTGTATTGTGTTGAAGTTATTTTCAATAGGAATTTCTGTGTAAACAGTATTTGTTTTGCTATTTATATCATAATCTAATATAATTTCTTCTATTTCTTGTTCTTGTAAACAAGTTTCATTCATGTTCATGTTTTGGGTTTCTTCTTGTATTAAAAGGTTTTCTACTTCTTCTACATATGGGTTATCCTCTATTGGGTTTTTGATAGATACTTTGTTTGTACACTTTTTCTTTTGAATTCTTGATAGTGCAGTCTTAGGTTTTTTACTTTTTGAAATTGTGCACAGTCTTTTTTAATATGCCCTGTTTGGTTATAGAAATAACAGACGTTTGGTGCCTCTTTCTACTCAGTAGTCACTCTATTATTATTTATAAATATAAATTGAGGGATTCTTTATTCTAATTTTGAGTCTTTAGTATTATTGAAGATGATGATTCATTAATCTGTCATGTAAGAAGTAACTTTAATAAGTAGAGGTTTAATTGAAACAATTTTTCAAAATTTTCAAAGGCTTTTTTTACCAAGCTGAAGACACATTTTTTGGTTTCTAATGGTATGTTTCTTACTTTAATTAGTAAAAAAAATTTATATGCATCTGTTGGGATATAGCCATAATATGTTTTATTAAAAATTTTAATGCCATTAGTGGCATAGTATGTTAATTGATCTTGGTTTGGAAAGACAATTTTTAGATGAGATCTTAAGTCTTTTTTAAAGTATTGTTTGGCTGCAATAATATCTCCTTTTAGACCTTTATATAAAGAAGCCATAGTTTCATTGAGAGAGTTATGAAGATCTGAAATTTCAATAATTAGTGCATTATTGTTTTTTGATTTAATTTGGTTTCTAGAAGAAAAGGCCATGTAGGTTGATTTTCTCCTTTTTAATTTTGCTGACAAGTTTGCATCCTGTTTGGCAGCTAATGCATAGCTTAAAGTGAATCTGTGTTTGTACTATTACTCTGTAGTACAACTTGTTTCTTCTTCAATAGTTGACATGTGACTAATTTTATTATTGTTTACATTTTTATCACTTGTTTTGTTCTCATTATTTGATGTGTTTTCTAAAGCTTGAAAGTTGTTGTTTCTTTGAATAATATTTTCCAATCAGTCTTCTTTGTTTTGAACTACTGATACTAGTTTTCTACTTGCTGCTTCTGTTTTTTCTTGTGTTGCAAGAACACTTTTAAAAGAAATGTTGTCAGACTTTTCTGCCTAGGGGTTGTTATCTTCTTCTCTTTCAATGTTAAGTTTTTGTATTTTAAAAATTTTTTCTGTCAACAAAGATTTAACTCTTAGAGGGAGTTTTCTTTTCTTAAGTACAAAGGCTCTAACCTTTGAGGTAGACTTTTTTGTTGAGTTTTGTTTTGTGTTTAGTGACTTCATGATTATTGTTTTTTATTTTCCTTTCCCGATCAAAGGTGAACAGGAAAGAGTTTTTTTTAATTATATAAAGATAATTCAGAATTTGTAATTATGTTTAAAGAAGAGGTCTATAGCAATAGTATAGCCTGAAAGATTAAGAATATTATATATATAAGATGTAAGATGTTTATGAATTATGAGTGCAATTCCTGCTTTAAAACTGTTAGTATATAACCAGTAATAGAAGTAGTGTTTTTAGTTGTAGAATTTGGTAATAGCATTATCTTCTGCTATTTTAGTTTCTGTGATAATGATAATGTTTAAAAAATAAGAGATACAATAATTCTTCTAGACTTGCTGTTTGGGATTTTTATTTTATCCTTGAATGTTGTAGGTATAGATTGTAATATTTAGAGAAGAAGTATTAGAAATGTTAGTTTGTAATAGATTACTTAAAGTAGAAACTAATAGTGCTAATATAGAAAAAACTGATGTTGATGTGTTTGATTTTAGCTAAATGTTTATATAATATTAAATGACTTGAACTAGTAAGATAAAGTGATTAGATAATGGTTTAGCTTCAAATAAAAGATAAACATGAGCTTTACTATGATTGTTTTTAATAAAAATAGTTAATGTATAGTCACAAGCATTATTAGATAAATAGCCAAAACTGTGGATATGTCATAAAAAAGAACTAATAGTTTGTGAATGAAAAAGCAGTAGTAGATAGTTGTAGAATAGAAATTTGTTATAGCAAGTATTAAGTTGGATGTTATTATAGTATTGTTTAGCTATAGTAGTTTCATTATAACCTTCTAAAATAGTTTTTACTAAATGAAAGTAAGAGTAGTCTATTTCATTTTTTTTTATGATTAAATTAGTATTTAGTATATTATTGTTTATTAGAGAAAATTTAGAAGAAATAAATATAGATGAATAATAAGTATAGTCTAATAGTTGTAAAAAAAAATATTTAGATAAAGGTTAAGATTTGTGTAATAAATATATATAGTATTTACTATAATCAATTTTGATTGATATTATAAGTATATAATTGAAATTGTTTAGTTGTAAATAGTTGTAATAATGAATGTGTTTTAAAAAGAAGCTAAGTGTTTGAGGATGTGAAAGTAGAGGTAGGTTTAAACATGCTAACTTCAAGTTATAGTATAAGTCTGAATCATATAATGTATTATAAGATAAGTTTTGCAGTTTTCCTTAATATGAGATAATAAAATAAAATTCAAGAAAGTAGAGAATTTTCTGTAGATTCACTTACTATATGCTTAGCTTGCACAGTTTTGCAGAATACCATAGCCTATTCTGTATATTGGGTCTAGCTATTATTACTCTGGTTTTCTGCATAAATAGACTTAATCACCTGTTTACTTATATTATTCTCTTTTAAGAATGGTCTACTAAGTGTAAAAAACATCATTATATTAGAAGCAGTGACTGCATTTATGTGCTCTACAGAAGAGCTTATTGAAAAGAATTATGAAAAATTGTTGTTACATAATTTGGTTATAAATTTTGTTCTGTGTTTTGATTATTATTGTTAGTATTTGACTCTAATATAATAATTTTATTATCAGAAAGCTCAGATGAATTATTATTTTTTTGGATATTGAAGATGTTGATTTGGTAAGAGTATTTAAATTAGAAAAGATGAGTTTGGTTTTGAGTAGATTAAATTTAATGTTAAATTTAAAGTGTAAAATTTATTAAGTTTCAGAATAGAATGTTTTTGTTATAAGATTCTCTAATTGATAAAATAGAGAGTTTGTTATTTTTAAGAATATAAAAGTATATAAGTACTTGAGCTAAGTACTTGGTACTAATAGGTTTGCTAATAATTTTATCAATGATTTGATATTAATAATGGTTGTTAATTTGGTTATTTGCAGCAGCAGCACTAAGGTAAGCTTTAAAAAAACTATAAAAATAATAGCTTTCTCATGCTTGGTTGGTTTCAATATTGTTGAGTTCAATAAAATTATTTTCAGTTTTGAAAACAAATTGATAAAGAAAAGTAATAGGTGTAGTGTAAGTTTGTTAAAAATAGCAGCACTTAGTTGGTCTTTGTTAAATGTAGAAAAGTCAAAAACAGAATATGTCTATTTTGGTTTAGATTGTGTATTAGTTGGAGCTGAAAATTAATTATATAAATCAGTAAAGAAGAAAAAAGATAAGTTTTTAATATTGTGTTCTGTATCTTTAGATAATATTGTACAATTTTTAACTGTATATATATGAATATGATATAAGGCAGCTTTAAAACATAGTTTGAAACATTCTTGTAAGAAGTTGATAGAAGTAATTTTGAATTTAAAAGGTAAAAATACTTTGCATTCATTTTGTTAACCTGAGGACAATTTGGTATTTAATGTAATTAAAATTTTTTTCTTAATTAATATTATAGAATTGTTATTTGTAAATATTAAAGAATTTTTCAAACCAGGCTTTGAATTTAGATAAATGATCTTTTAAAGAAGGAATTTGAAATATTTAAAGAAATTATTTGTTAAAAATATTAAAAGAGATATTAATATTAAATTTGTCATTATTTTGAATCTTAAAAGTGGTTGGTTAATATTATCTTTACTAATATTATAATATAGTTTGAAGTAAATAGAGTAGAGTTTAAGGTTCTTATAAATTTTTTTTGTATGAATAGCTTTGGATTTATTATAAAGAATAAGATATAGTTAAGCCAAATTAAGAGCTATTTGTTTTTAGTTAGTAGTAGTATATGGTGAAATGAAGCTATAAGAAGTGGAGATTTTTGAATAATTTAGTATAGTAAAAAGGATTGTAATAAATTCTTGAAGAAGAAAAATAAAAGTAGAGTGAATTAGTTCAAATGAAATAGATATTGATTTGTTAATTGAAGAGTTTGCTTTATAGATAAGATTAGTTAAAAATTTAAGTCTTTTGTCTACTAAAGTTTTAACTAAATATTTGTAATTAAGTTTTGATTCAGAAGTTTTGTCAGATGCTGGTTAAATAATTTTTTCTAAATAGATATCAATAAGGTATAGTTTAATAAAAGTAAAAGGTTGTTAAGCAATAGAGTTATTAAGTTTAGTATTATTTTTTATTAAGTCTGTTACTAGATATTCTTTAAACTAGTTAAGGTTATTGCTAGTATCTTTTTGGTTTTTTTTTTTCTTTTATTTTTATTGTTTGTTGTTTTTCTCTTTTTTGAAGAAGTAAGAAATAAAAAGTTGAATTTTGTTAGCAGATTTTATTTGTTAAAGTTTAATAAAAGTAAGAATAATTTTTTATTTGAGAATAAGAAAGGAGATGATTTGTTTTTAAGAAATAGAAGAAGAAGTTTAAGTACTTAAGCTAATTAGTTTTGATTTGATTATGGCTGTGATTATTTGTTATTGAATTGTCAAAAATGAAGTTATATAAGAGATTTAAGTTTAATATTTAATAGACTAAAGAATTAGAGCTTATGTAATAAATTATTTTTAAAAATAGTGCAAATAGCATAATCTGAAGCATGATTGCTTTGTTTAGTTGTGACACAAGAGATGTTTTTAATTTCACATATAAAGCATATATGGTAATATTAAGAGTGTACAATAATTGTAGTTAGAATGAGATCTATTTAGAAGCCAGAAAATAAGATACAAGATTTAGTTGAAAAGATATCTAGTTGTTGTTATTTAGAGTTAGATGAAGCAAACAATTTATCAGTAATTTTGTAAATTATTTTGTAGACATAGTAGATGTAGTTTAAGGTGTAGGTTGACCAACAGAAGTAGAGTAAGAAATTTTGTAGAATTTAGAAATAAAACTGATATGATATGCTTCACAAAAACATGTAGCAATAGTAGATTGTAAAGAAACTTTAAAGTAGTAATGTTTTTTAACAGAAGCATTCCAATTAGTTAGATTGATATCTGCACAAAATACTTATAAAAATTGAAGTTTTCTTTCAATTATTTCTACACCATAACAGTTTCTATATTTGTTATAATAGTAGTTGATATTATAAGAATCTGAATCTTTATTAATAAGAGTTGGTACTTTTGCTTAAGAGATAAAAATAAAGTAGATTATGAGAATTTTGAATATAAGGTGATCTGAAAGATATAAAGGTATGACAAATAAGAGATATGACAAATAAGGGTGTGACAGATAATAGAATGTAACAAATAAGAAGATATGACAAATAAGGGTGTGACAGATAATAGGATGTAACAAATAAGAAGATGTGACAAAATACAAAATGTGCCAAATAAGTATTGTACAGAGTATATAACATTTGCAGATCTGTAAGTCAAAATTGATATTAAACAAAAAAGTTGTATGAAATTACAAAAATACAAATTTGTAAACAGTATAGATTAGTTCAGATAGTGTAATATTGATTTGTAATTCTGTTTGAGAAAGTTTGAATGAAACAGACCAGAGACAGCCTTTTAAAAAAATTAAAAAAAATTGTAAAAATAAAATACAAAGTTTTGTAAGAGAGTTTAAAGAAATTTTTAATAAATTAGTTAATTTTAGACTGTTTTTGATAATTTATATTAAAATAAAATGAATAATGAGCTCTTTCAGTTTGTTCTAAGTCACTGGAGCAGTTAACTTAGTAAAATTTTAAGATAACTTGAATAGAAATGTTTTTAGTTTATTAAATATATCTTTGTTAAAAAAAAACTTAGAAATATAAAACTTAACTGTCTAAGTATAAAATTTTATTATGAACAACTTTACTTAGACATCCAAAAGCAGTTTATTTAATAAAATATTAAGTAAAAGTCAAATTTTGTAGCAGAAATTTGGTACAAGTAGGAGTGTAATGACCTAGTAAAGTGAATAAGTTGTCAACTCTCAAGTGGCAGATCTAGAGTTCAAATTCCAGTGATAGTGAAAATTTGCAATTTTTTCTGCGTTATGACTAACTGTTTTTGTGATTGGTTGGGATAAGATATCTGTAACCTGTGTTATACCAGCATGACTGAAAGGTCTAGGTACTTATACAATGTTGTACAAGAGAACACAAACTGATACTAGGCAGTGTGAACCCAAAATAAGTCCTTAGGCCATATAAATCACAAGAACCAGGTAGGAAGATGGAAGCCCACTTAGAAGACCTAAGTAAAAAAATAACTTGAATCTTCGATAATGCTACTGTAAAAACTAGACTTATAAAATAGAGCTAGAACTTGTGAAACTGGACAAATATGCCAGTCTTTGAGGAGGGACTGGATGAACCAACCAGGCCACTAGAATTTCTGAATTTCAGAAAAAAAGAGTATATGCTGGCAAACATATAAACCAAAGGTACAGTCTCACCTTACCTTTCCAGACTATCTGAAATAGCAGCTTAGTAGAACTTGAATTGAATACCAAAATAGTAAGGATATGCTGTGAAGTCAGTATTGGAGTTGGGATAAACTCTACAAGGACATAGCAGTTTAATAATATGCCCTGACTACCAGTATTAGTCTTGGCCATAGCAATATCAGATCAGCTATAAGAATAAGATACAGAAGATTCTGAAAGGTTTAGTACAAGGTCAAAGATTTCTCATATAAGTAAACTGCTTTAAAAACTTAGTGGTCATGACATATTTTCACCAATATCAGCTGAGGTCATTGGTAGACAGAGATAGGTAAATGGATACAGAAACAGAATGGTTAAATAGTGAACCTACAAGTAAGTTCCAGGTATAGCAGCTAGTATAGAACTTTTGGACAAACTACTTAAATTAGACAATAACTAAAGTTGTACAAGTGGCTAGTTGTATACTCTCTTTATAGTAGCCTTTTGTGGTTGTAATACAACCATTAGCCAAATATACTATTAATAAAATCATGGGTTACAAGTACTTACCTTAATATTTAAAAAAAAATATAAAAAAATTTGATACAAGTGATTATCAGAAAGAGTTAGTAATTTGTGTCTCTTAGTACATTAAATTTTAAAAAAGTGTAACTAAAAATGTTTATATTATAAATTAAACTTAAACTTGTTATTTCTTATAATATCTTATTTAATCTTATATTAACTTACAAGCTCTTATTAATAGTTTTATTGTTGTATAAAAAAAGATGTTAATTAAATATAATGTATTAAAAATATAAAAAAACTATAACTATATAGTATAAAGATCAAAAAAGCAGTTAGAAGAATATTAGATTAAATATACTATTGATTTAAGAATAAAACACTTAGCTAAGTTGTAAATAATACTAAGAAATTCATATTTTTAAAAAAATAAATATAAGACTTTGTGATTTGCCTTCAATAAAGTTACAAAAACTTAGATTTTTGTAAATTGTTAAATATCTTAAGTTTAATATTAATCAAATATTTATTGTTTACTAAAAATAATAATTACAATAATATTAGATAAGCAAAATATGATTTTTATTTAAAATATATCTTGTAAGTAATTTTATATATTTAGTATAAAGAATGATAATCTTAGTATAATGGTTAGATTGTTATTCTTCAAGCAGTAGATCTAATGTTCAATTTCTATTGGTGACAGATTTTGAAAAAATAATTCTATTCTGAAAAACTTATCTGTGATCTAGAGTTTATAGATCTTATAATTCTAGTTATACTAAGACTAACTTTGGAAGTGTACAATGTCACACAAATTAATTCAGAAAATATATACTTAGATTGGAAGCCTGCTTAGAAATTCTGAGTAAAGAAATAGTACAACTTTTGACAGTGCTATTTGTAAAAATCTTGATCCAAAGAAGAAAACCTAAGGCAGATAACCTGTACAGGCAAGAACCTTTAAGTAGAGAGTTCACCAACCTTGTTATCAGTTGATCTGAATATGAAGTTACATTATGCAGAGCTAACTGGATTGGTAGTATAAGAGGACTTGCAAGAGTAGACAAGGTATTAGTGAGGTTTTAAAGGAAGAATATTGGAGTTATATGAACTTTGTAAGAGTTGTAAATTAGGTTTAGCTATAAATTGGAACACAGAAGGCTCTAGTAATGATGTCTTGAGGATAACCTGTATGAAATAAGACAGAATCCTAAGAGTATAAGTATGCATCTAAAACTTTTCAACTAACATTATATAACAAAAATGTTCTAGTAATACAGTAAAGATTGCAGTACAGAGAATTTAAATAGACAACATCCATGGTTGGGTTGCAGATATGGCAGCTAGTATAGAACCTATATATAGGCAGACTACTTAAATTAGACACCAAAAGTGTACATGTAGTTAGATGTACTCTTTAATGTAAGGTAGCTCCTCTGAGATAATTAAACTGCAAGCTACTATGTTCTACTATACTGAATAAAAAAGCCTTAGTTCCCAAAAGACTAGTTTAACTTTAAAAAATATATATATATATTTAGTATTGTATTTTCATAATATATAAGTTTTTTGATTCATATATTTAAAATTTGTATTATTGTTTTATTAATAGTTTGCTCATAGATAATTAATTTATAAATAAGATTAAACATTTTATAAAAACATCTTATTTATAAAATAAGCTGTCTGTAAAATAAACTAACTACTAGAAATCAGAAACCAATATAAGTTTGAAGCATAAATAAATAAAGTTATTATTAATCAATAATCTGTTTGTTGTATTTGTTGTTTAAAAATAATTTTGCAATCACACATTATGTGTGCAGACAGACAAAAATTTCCAAATTATGATATTAATATATTTGATTAAGATACTTATACTAATGCATTAAAAAAAAATTTTTCATAGTTAAAATGCATCAAAAACATAACTTTTGTATTATATAATGCATAGAAATTAAGTGTTTATCATTATGCTTTGGACAATAAGATGTCTATTAAATAAATTTGTTACAAATTAATTGTAAACTATGAAGTAATTGTTAATGAAATAATACAAGTTTTCTAAAATTTGGTCTTATAAAAAAGAAATTATTTAATCTTTAAACATTGATATTCTTATTAGATTATATATAATACTTATCTTTTATATAATTTTGTTTTAAAGATATGGTGATTTAGTAAAATGAATAAGTTGTCAACCTTCTAAGTGATAAGTAGTAAGTTCAAAACCTACTAACAATAAAAATTTGGATAATCTCCTATGTAATACATAGGTGGTATTATAGTGATAACATTCTGTTGATCTGTTAAGATCAGATATCTGTAACTATAATTGTACTAGCATAACTGGCAAGTTATAGAGCATCTGTGCAATGTTGGAATTATACAGAGGAATGCAAACTGGCATCAGATAATGCAAACCTAAGATAAGTTCTTGTGGCTGTGTAAATCTGTAAAACTAGAAAGCCAGAACCTATTTGGAAAGACCTGAGTAGAGAGGTAGCATGGATTTTCAATAGTATTACTATAAAGGCTAAATCTAGAAAATAAATACTGATGTAAAAGGCATCAGGTAGGCAAGAACCTTGGGTAAGAAGTATTACCAATCAGGCTACTAAAAGTTTCAAACTAAATAAAAAGGATCTTAGAGAGGCAAATCTTCAGGATATCAGAGACAGAACACAGTTCTTTTAGGCTATCTGGATTAGAAGTTTGAGGTCTAAAGCAGGATATAGCTAAGTACTAGAAATATGTTATAAAGTCAGTATTAGAGTTTAAGTAAACTTTACAATAATAAGCTCTGTTAACAAAGATTAAATATGAGTAGTTAGTTAGTAAGTGAGCCTTTTGAAGCTTTATAGTCAGGTGATATACTCTGAAATATGCAACAGCTTAACAGATATATAAACAAAAAGGTCAGAGTTAGGTTAGATGGCATCTAAAATAGATATACAAAAACTTGTGTACTATTTGCTAATATAAAATAGAGATAACCTTGTACAAGTTATATAACTATAATTGAATTCACAATAAAGGCAGTAGCCATCAATAACTAATGGCCTTAGCAAAAACAAAAAATATATATATATATATAATTCTGTTTTATAGTTTATTAAAAACTAATTTATATTTTAGTTTAATTAAATATAGAATTAATAATTAAGTTAAATTAATAGAATACTGGAAATAAATTAGTTTTTTAAACTATTTTCTTTTTTAAAAATTTTTAAAAATTGAACAATTCTTGTTTTGAATAATTTTGCTAAAATTTTATTTTTGTCAGAGTATATATTTTGTTATTTTTAAACAATTACTAAAACAGATATATTTGGTTTCAATTTATAACAATATAGTAGTTTTATTTATAAATAAATACAAAAATAATTAGTTAATTTCTATTTAATAAAATATTATTAAACAAAAAAGTTAAGTATTAATGTTTATAAAATAATAAATTGGTCTTTAAAATGCATTTGTAATTGAATACTAAAAAAATAATATTTATAAAAATGTCAACATTTGTTTATAATATTTAAAAAAATTAAACCTTCTTTAGGAATTATATAATAACATGAAAGCTTATTATTAATTTTAATTAAATATTAATAACTGTTATTAGATATTTTAGAGTTTTTTTTAACTTAACTAATGTTTTTTTTATATTATCAATTGCATATATTAAATATATTTCTAATTAATTTACTAAAAATAAAGATTATATAAAGTAAATAAATTATATAAAATTTTATTAACACCTATGTGCATAGTTGATTTAAGATGTTGCATTCTTATTCTCTGATTAATTTTTTCAAAAATGTATTTAAGTTACTAACAATTCTAATTGTTTATTTAAAAGTACTATGTAATGTCTTAGCACAAACAGTATTGAGCTGCTTATATAACAGAAATACTTTGTATATATATGTATTTATAATTTTAAATCTTTTATCAAAGATCCAATATAAGCTAAAGACTTTTTAGAATTATGTTTTTTTTGCAGCTTGTTTAACAGATTCCATTACTAATTCTATATTCTTTTTATTAAAAGTAAGATGCAAAGCTTTAACTTTTTTAAAAAAACTTTATAATTATCACTATTATCAAAAAGTCTACAATATTTAGTTTTAAGATTTTGTTCTATTATATGTTAGATACAAAGCATTTTATTAACTTTTAAAAAAATTTTATTAGAGACATTTCTAAATGATTAATTTTTGTCAAATATAAATATACTTAGAAGACAGTTATAAGTATCATATACTTTATTACAAAAATTATTATTATTTTTTCTTCTTTAGCAGCCTTGTTATTAACTTTTATTAAGATTTGTATTTATAAATTTGTATATATTATAACCTAATTTACTGGTTTAACATTCTTTGACTACTTCAATAAGTATCCAAAGATGGTTTGTCATACTAGTTAGAGCAATATTTGAATTCAGAAGCTGTACCAAACTAGTCTAATTAACTATATAAAAATGATCTTACTTTACTTTCTATATAACTTTTAATTAAACCAAACAATATTTTTTTTATTTTACTGTTTTTTATCTTTTTTGCATTCTTAATTTTCTTAATAACTTAGTTTCTTTCTATTCTAATTATACTTTCTATTTAACTATATATCTCTTTACTAAACAATTTTGTATTTTTTTTGGTTTTTTTTTATTTTTACAATCAGTTAATGTTTATTTGATTATTCCTACTTTTGTAACTTCTTTTTCTTATTTATTTACTTACTAAAAAATCTCTTTAAGTTGTCTTTTACTTGTAATTGCTTATGTTTTATTTAAAAATTTAACTTATATAAGATTAATTAACAGATCTTCTATTTTTTTTTTAGTTGTTTTCATAATACTTGTATGCTGCTAAATGTTCTTGGTTTTCTTTCTCTTCTTTATTACAGAATATATAAAAAAAAAACTTTTGTAAAGGTCTAAATAAGTTTTACTAATTTACAGCATAACCTAATGCTATTTGTAGTGTATAAAAACTCATTAATTTTATATAACTAAAGAAGGAAGAATTGTATACTGATAAGAAATATAATAATAAAGACCATCTAATCTGAGGATCTTAGTAGTATAGAATTCTTAGTTCTCAGACCAAATCTTTCATGATAGATTTTATTTCTGATTGTGTTTTAGGTAGATCATTTTTCACCCTAATAACATATGTTGTAAACATCAAATCAGCCTCTTTTGGTAATGATTAGCAATTGGTGTAATACAACTGTCAAATTTCTAAAAATTTTGTAAATTTTGTAAATTAAATAAATTAGGTAAATTAGGTAAATAGAAAAGATTTCAAAAATAATATAGATCAACAAGATTAAAGTGAAAAGTAAAATAATACAGAAAAAGTAAAAAGAAGAGATTACATTGATCATATAAATTTCTTTCATATGTAGTTAGCAAATATATAAGAAATTGATTCTACCTTTAATAGAAAATCCAACTCTTGGAGTTCCAAAGAAACCTTCTAAGTCTTGAAAAGAAGTGTTTGTTTCCTAAATAATTTCTCTTTAACACCAACCGAGTTCGTATCTTGTTATTCGTTTTGTCCCTGTGACCATCGTACCTCTCATTTTCGTATTGAATAAAATAGAAAAGAAAAGAGCACTGATTAGTAAGCCAAGCTCTTAAATATTGAATGCAAAACTGATTAACTCCGTGATTACCTCATTATTATTAAAATTGATACCCCCGTAACTGATCTGGATCGAACCCTGTGACCACGTGACATCAAGAGTCAAATTCACAGCCGCAGTAACCTAACGGAAAAGAATAGATATTAGCAAAGTAAATAGCATTCAACTAACCAACCTAGACAAAGGAAAAAGTATACTTATCTGAAGCCTAACACTACCACTATAAGCCAAATAACCCTTATCATTCGGACCAAATCTTTCCACGCCTCTATCGTGCCTTACCATTACTAAGGGTTTAGAGACTATAAGTATAGTGTTCTAGTTCGAATAGCCAAGTTAGTAGAATAGTCTGTAGTGAGCTATTGTATAAACAACCCTGTAACTTTTCCGACGCGGCTTCCACTTCTACAACGTACGTACCTGGCTTTAACCGACCCATGTTATGTTGTGGATGATAATTAGATTTATCAGCTGCAATTTAACTGATAATATGTTTATTCAATGCTTCTGATGTAAGCACCGACCTTTTTCATATACATGAGCACTTTCTAATTACGTTCACGCTTCACCCACTTTTTCCAAATTACTTTGCAATTTGAACTCAAATACTTTATTATAAAAATTTGTAAAAATTTTAAATACCTTTTACACACCTCTTTATTCTTATTATTTCGAATATATAGTTTATTGTAATTTTGCGTGCTTAGAATATAAATCGATGAAAATTTGTGTACCATCAAATATAAAGTGACGAATAATGTATATGAAAAACGTCAGGTGCTTGCATAGAAAGCGTTGGATAAGCTTTCATAATAATGCATTACACGAGCAGGCGATAATAAAAAAAAGGTTCGATATAAACAAGAATTTATTGTCTGGATTAAAAAAAAATATATAATTCGAGTTGCAATTCCAAATAACCAAGATCTTATTAACATTTGTCGAAACTGTGTCGAGAATTATAATCAACTAAAATTAAAATATCATTTTATTTAAAAGTTTTAATTCATGTATAATGGTTATTAAATATATAGACCAAAAAGAAAACCCATGAATTAAATAAAAGTATTGGGACGACTTAATGATTATATTTGTGACATAGCAACGTTTTTTATGGGCAATGCTAGAGTAAACACATTACATAATCGATTATTACCATTTGGACAATGTTTTTACTGGATGTCTCAAAATTAATGAAATGAAAAAAAGATAAGAAACAAGTAACTCGGAAGGTTTTCGTACTAAGTTAGCCTGTAAGGTCAATCTGATATAACCAAATACCTAGTCATCCAAATTTTTATATAATCTTTAGATGATGTAAAAACATTGTCCAAATTTTAGAAGACTATATGAGCTGCTGTCAATAGAAATCAAAAATCAATGCCTTAACTTTCACTACTCATATCTCGATGAATTTCGAAGCTAGAATAGTCAAATGAAGGTTCAGATCTTAAGCTTCATTTGACTATTCATTCATGAGAACAGCTTCGAAATTCATTGAGATGAGTAGTGAAAATTAAGGCATTGAAAAATGTCATATTTCCGGTTCGACTGGGCAAATTTTAATAATCTTACCTCCATTAGAACTGGAAGGACATGAGAACATGTTTTCTTAGAGCAATAAAGGAGGCTAACTTTATATAAAAGTCAAAGGGTTTGGGTCAAAATTCCGAACCTTAATTATCACGTCGTGTGATGTCGGCCATCATGATGACTACGTATAGAGATACGTAACACAAATCGTAAGCGGAGTTTGAGCCGACATGATAATTAATGTTCAAGATTTTGACTTTTTGGATTTCGAACCAAACTCAAGTCAAATGGGCCATATTTCCGATGAGAAATAAAAGGACTCAAATTACGAGGTTTTTGATCCAAAGTCCGATTTAAATTTGCAGCGGATACAATGTGATGTAATAGGCTTCTACGTAAAAATTTTCAAGATAAATAACCTACATAATCGGGTAAAAAGCTCTGTTTTTTTAAGAATTAGTAAATTTCTTGAAATATATTTCATTATTACTTATTTAGATAAAACTTGTTTATTAAAATAAACATTGAATCCAAAATTGTAATTTGTACAATGAAAGGGACCCTCGAATTTGTGCAATACTTGGCGTATATTTTACATAAAAAATTTTTTATTCCCGTTTAGCATTTAAAGAGATTGAAATTTTTTACGAACATTAAATATAATTATGGCTTCTGATAAAGCAAATTCTGTTTTAAGTAACGATACAACAATTAATAACGCAGCGAAAATAACTTTTACAACTGTTACTAATATCGCAGCCGTTTATCTTCCTATAATTAATTCGGTAAAACTTCTAGTTGATGAAATTGTTCAAATTTGTAATGCTGCAGAATGTAATAAAGAAATTTGTTTTGTAATGAAAAACCGAGTAAAAATAGCCGAATGCTCTATAGAAAAAATAGAAAGAAGTATAGAAACTGATAAAGAATTTTGTGAAAGATCATATTATTTAGCTTTTGTAAAATTTAAAACAACTTTGTCGAATATTAAAGATTTTACTACGGATGTATCAAATCTTAAAGGGTTTAAAAGATTTATTAATGCACAGGATGTTAAAAATAGATTTGAAAATTTAAAGAAAGAATTTGATGATTGTATGAATCAACTACACTTTGCTGTTGCCGTTGATAGTATGATTCATCAAAAAGAAGAAGAACAAAAAGTCGATAAAGAACTAAAAGAAATTGGTCAAGTAGGTATAATTATTTGAAATGTCTTATGATAATCTTATTTTATTTATTTATTTATCTATTTATTTTTATTTTAGCTTATCATCAAACTTGGTGATCAATGCGAAAAGTTAGCACAAGATGTAAACATTATGAAAGCTAACGTTAATAAAGAAAGTGAAGTCAATAAAAATAAGATTGATGAAAGTGATTTAGTTGATCCTATCTTTCGTAAAGATGTACATGGAAAAATTATTAAGATTTATAAACCACTACAAGTTGAAGTTGAATGCAAACGCATTGAAAACACTAAACATCATGAGTCTGAATTGACAATCCTTAACAAAATAAGTCAATCACCTCACATACTCCGTTTTTATGGTCACTCGGTCGTTAATAATCAACAAGTTATGGTTTTTGCATGGGCTGAAAATGGAAATTTAAAAGAGCTTTATGAAAATTACGATATTCCTTGGCCTAGAAAAATACAAATTATTAATGATATATGTCGTGGTATTTCGTTTTTACGTACTGTAAATGTTTTCCATCATGATCTTAGATGTGAAAACGTTTTTGTAAGTATAATTAAATATAATGGAATAAGATTTAATGTGTTTGAATGATAATTAATAACATTAAATTAAAGGTATTACGTGATTTAAACGTAAAAATTGGAAATTTCCAACGTGCACGTAAAACAGATGAACTTTCACGTAACCTTAAAGATTCATTAGCATATGTCGTTCGTTGGATGGCTCCTGAACAACTTAAAAAATATAAGGATGGAAATGAAAACGAAAAAGTGTATACATTTGATTGTGAAATGTTCAGGTAATTGTGGTTCAATCTTAAAAAAGATCTTCGAATGCATCACTTTATTTTCTATTTTAATTACTATTTTTTTAAAATTAGTTTTGGAATGCTCATATGGGAGCTTTGTTATGAAAAGGAACCTTACAAAAATATGGATGTGTCACAAATAATAGATCATGTTTTGAAAGGCAAGAGAGAAAATGTTTTAGAAGGAAAATTTAAAGACACTAATGATAAAGATATTCAAATAGAGTTTATTAAGATCATTAAAAAAGGTAGCTTAATGAATTTTAACACTTTTTACTGCTTATCCTTAATTTTTAACTTATTTCCTACTTAATTGATGAATAGCATGGATTCATAGTCCAAATTCACGAATATCTATTGCAGAACTAAGTTATAAACTTGATGAATTAGCTGGAAAATATCCACTTCTTCTTGATGCATCACAACTTCTAAAAAATAATGAATTGGATTTTGAAGGAACAAAAGATCAAGTTCCTTTGTTACTAAAGTCGGAAATAAAAGTTGATGAACAGACAAATCAAGTTCCTATTGAATCTTTGTGTCCAAAATTTGACGATGATCCTGAAGAAATTATTGAGGAAGATGATATTGTAATGCCTATTGAAGTTGGAATAAAGATGCATAAAGAAGGGAAACATGAAGATGCATGGAAATGTTTCCAACAAAATTCTGAACTTCCATTATCAAAGTTCTGGCAAGGCTACTATTACCGCAAAGGGAGTGTTGTA
>CAJVQA010002379.1:0-22165 GCA_910591915.1 Cetraspora pellucida
AATGTACTTAATTATATATTATCGAAATAAAGGACTAGAGGAAAGACCTCTCTTATAAAAAAAAAAAAAAAAAAAAATTAAATGAGTGACAAAAAGGGAAAACCTGTAAATCAACTTACTCAATAAGTGAAATAATTTACAGGTTTTCTCTTTTCATTATTCAAATATTAATTACATACCATGATACTGCAGATGTAAATAATATGCCAATAAATATTCATCATAATCAAACATATAAAACCTTTTATTAAAGATTGAAACACATTTTCAATAAAACATTAAATAGTGATCTTGTAAAATATTTTTAATGGTGATAGCTAGTCTAAGATAATCTAAATAACAATTAGTTAAATTAGATGTTTTTCTTTCAAGACATATAATAGTTTCTTTAATTGGCTTTAAGACTTTAGAAAGATCTAAAATGTTATCAAAAAATCCACAAGATTTTAAATATGATTTAATAATTTTGTTTGTTTTGTTATTAAAAAAATGTAGATTTTGATCTAAAATCTTTAAATATATTTATTAAATTAAAGTTATATAATGATTATTAAATGATTATTTTTTTTAAAATATAAATGTACTTACTTCTTCTAAATTGATTTTATGACAATATACAGAATATATACATTTATATGCACTAGTCCAATGAGTTTTTGTATAATATTTTAATTCGCCTCCATATACATTTTTGTTTATTATTAAAAAATGTAATTGATGTGACGAATTGAAAAAGTTTACAATTGCAAAACATTGATAAAGAATTTTTTTTGTGAAATTGCATTTTAAAATATCACTAGAAATTAGATTCATACAATGCACAACACATCATAAATTTAAAATATGTTGATACTGATCAGAAATTAATTGCCATGCAAGTATACAGTTTGAACCTCTATCAGTAACTATTGCTCCAAATTTATCTACACCAAGTTCATCAAAAATTTGTTGAATACAATTTCGTAAAGTTTTACCAGTATGACTTTGGCTAGATAAATCAATTATTTTCCAGAGATATTCTCATTTACTAGAAGTATGAATTACGAAGTTCCATAATGATTTTTTATTCAGACCTGTCTATTCATCTAAACCTATATTAAAATTTTATATATAATTAATTAGTAATTATATTAACTTAAATAACCTATTTTATAAACATACTAAGAGTCAAATTATTGGCTTTTTCAAAAATGTTTATAATATTTTGATTAACTTTAATTATTTTTGCATTTAATAATCATCTAGCAAATAATTGTCTTGATGGAGGTTGATAACCAGATTGTAATTCTTATAGTGCATCAATAAAATAAGGATTACTAATAATATAAAAAGGTATATTATATACTATAAATGCTTTTATTAAAGCTGAATTGATATTATCTTTACATTGTAGAGTTAATTTGGTACTTTCTAAAAATTCAGATAATAATGCTTGATTATTTGTAAGCATACATTTTTTTTTGTTCAAATTAGTACCAGGTACAATTTCTTGAGATACTGCTTAACTACGACCTTGTCGATTAGCAACAACTTTATTATAAAAATCTATAACATCTTTATCTTGATTAGGGCAATCTAATACTAAATTTTCTTCTAAATCCACAGGTTTTGCACATACTTAGAAAGACCCACATACTTTGCACTATCCAAACAATGACCTTTTACAGAAACATCTTTGTTAAAAAAAGATCAAACTCCTGCAATTGGCCATCTGATAGATTTTTTTGAAATAGGTTCTAGAGAATTTTCATTTTGAAAATTTTTACTTTGGGAATTTCTACTTTGAGAAATTTTATCTTAAAAATTTTTCTCTTGAAAATTTTCATTTAAATCTTTAAAATGTGATTCGTTCATTTTACATAGTAATATAAAAAAAAAGATAATTTTAAAAATTTTTTAAAAAATCTTAAAATTGATATGGTGTAATAAATTTATAAGAATTTAAAATATTAAATTCATCAATTGAATATATGTGAAATAAACTAAGATTATTTATTATTGACCTGTAAAATAAAATAATCATCTGTATGTACAATATTACTATTAATGCAAAGCTATAGTTCATTGCATAATGGAAAAAAGAAGCATTAGTATAACTTCACTACTTACAATGCCATTATAGAAAAATAAATCAAACACCAAAATCCGCTAGAAGAATAATATATTAGTATAAAAGTTTCTAGCACTAAAAAGATACCAGTATAAAATTCTTATAAAACAATGTGATTTCATTATTTCTTCTAACTTGCTTTGGCAGGCAGAAATAGTTCCACCAACAGTTGCTTTTTTTATAGGATATCACTGTCATTCTGACCAATCTTATTTCAGATTATATTAATGTGACCAAAGAACAAATTGATTATTAGTAGTGAAAGATAAGAATTGTTTAGAATTCAATGAATTGATAAAAAAAGATGCATAAATTAATAAATAACTTTTGTACACACCTATTGATTGATTAAAATATTAATGTCAATCTTATGCTATATTCATATTCATAATGATTCTTGTATACTAATCAGTACATATTTGCAATTTGTAATTATCAATCAGGCAATAATTAGTGCAAAATTTGATCAAAAGCATTTGTAGATAATATATATATATATAGTATTTGCATTATTAAATAGTTAGAACATATTAAAGATAAATAAGCATCATAGTCGGGAGTATACATACAATAGTACAATTCTAGTTTAGATCCCATCATAGAAGGATTGTGTAATACACTCAAAAGAATAATATATATTTGGTATGAAAAGCGTTATATACTTAACAGATAATTGATCAAGTTCATAACCAAGTAATTAGAATACATAGAATTTGATTCAACTAGTTTTAGCATAAAAATAGCTAATTGGTTCTTTAATATTTGTGATCATTATGCTACATGACATCATTATTCACATATTTTAATTTATCAAATTAATCTAATATATAAATAAATAAATAAATAAATAGATAAACCTTATTATTCAGTTTACTATTTTAGGTTTTTTTTTCAGCTAATATATCAAATATCAACATTAATCAATGAACACTTTTGTTATGCTCTTCACTTGATCTTTGATTATCAATTCATCAGACTGGCAATAAAAAAATTTAAAAAAAAATATAGTAAATCGACATATAAATATAAATAGAGACGGTCATAAAAAATGGAAAAATGATGTTTTAATCCAATCTTCTTGATAATTTGCTCGTACTAACTTTTGTCTCTAGCCTCTTGCTTCCAACAATTAATATTTATAAGAGCAAAAACAAAATTTGTATTAGATTATATCAGATCATACCATATTATATCCAGAGCTTCAGACATTATAGTAATTTGCTACCCATCTAATAATTGACATTCTTGATCTATATTATAATACTATTTAATTTTTATTAATCAAAAATAACACCAAAAAATTATCATTAGTGCAGTAAATGGCCAGAATATTAATAGTGTCTAAAGCTTATATTGTTCTCATAGAAATAGAGGGTGCAAAAATTTCCTTTTGGAGAATTGCTAAAGCCGTATTCAAGTTAATATTACTTTTTTGATGCATTTAAGATTAGTAGTTTATGAAAATAAGGATGTGAGGTTTTGCTATGTAACAAGGCAATATACTACTGGTTATTAAGATATGGCTGTTGCATCTTATCATGTACTCATACTTTTTGGTAGTCACTCTGGTAAATTCTAAATTTTATTAAGAATTCACAGAATCTTGATTAAATGACATGTTAGAGCAAAAATTCAAGTGCATTTATTTTTTAACAACTTTTTAGCATAAAATTTTACCAAATTATTCAACTTCTTAACTTCATTCTACTAAAGGCATTTCTTCATACCTTTGCTGATACATTATCTCATTGCACTACTTTTCATAAGTTTTGTATTTTATTATTTTTTAGATAAAAATCTTTTATTCTTAAATATATATTAAAATAAACTTTATAATCATATTATGACATATTGCATAATGATAACTATAATAATTACAACAATAGATGCTTAGTTATGATATGTACACATATATAAGAATCGCTTTTTATTATTGTATTAAATTTATATTTAGATATTTAATTATACGTATAAAATTATCTTTTGTAAAGCTTTTAGACATTTAGTTATATAATATTTATTTTATCAAGTATTTAGACATTTAGCCATAATATTTATTTGTCAAAGTATTTAGACATTTAGTCATATAATATTCATTTCATCAAGCATTTAGACATTTAGTCATATAATATTTATTTCATCAAGCATTTAGATATTTAGTCATATAATATTTATTTCGTCAAGCATTTAGACATTTAGTCATATAATATTTATTTCATTAAGCATTTAGACATTTAGTCAAATTTAGACTTTTGACATTTTGACAAAAAATAATGTCATGTCAAAATATATTTAGACACTTAATTGTCTAAATATTTGACTAAATAGAGTATTTTGACTAACAACATTACTCCTAATTTGTAAAAGTGATATTTATCCTCTAGAATAATTTCTATAGGCAAGGTTGTTACTGTGTGTTTATTTAATAAAGTTAATCTATATACTGTTACTATCTCAAACTGTTTGCTTGCTGCTATGTAGTAAAGTGAACTACTATACCTTCACTCTATATATATTTGCAATAATTAATCACTGTACTAGGTGATCTTATTACTTGGTTGTATTGTATCAAGAAGGCTACAACTCTGTAATATCACATATGTTAGAAACTTTTTTCTCTTCTTTTAAGATTTGTTTTTATAATTCCTAATATTGTTATTTCCTCTTTTTCTGTCTATCTAAGCAGATTTTCTAATTTCCAACCTTTGGTCTTAAGTCTATTCACATTATGACATACTAGTTTTATTTTCTTTTTTTCTTTTTTTCATCTTTTTTTTAGTGATCTGTGTTTTGTCTCCATACTTTTAAGTTCTTCTTTTCTTCTATTGCATATTTCTTCTTCTTGACAAGAAGTTTTTACTTCTTTAAACACCTTCTTTTCAATTTACAAGAACTTTTTGATCTTCTTATCTATATTCATTAGTTAACTGTAGCACCTTTAGAAGTAGTTAGCTAGGTCTCTTCTTGTATCTAACTGCATTTTTTCTATTTTGTTTAGTCTATTCAAAATTTGATACAAGACATCTTTTACTTATACTGTTCTTGCTTGATCTTGCAAAACTGTTTTGGTTTTTTTTTTCTTTAGGTCATCTTCTTTTATTTCTATGTCAGCATTTCTGTTTTCTAATCATTCTTTTATATTTTGTATTTGGGAGTCTAAACCTATCTTATCATATCTTTTACTTGGCTTTTCTTATATTATGTTTCTGATTCTTGATACCTCTTGTCATTTGCTATCTATTTTTGATCTTTTTTGTTTTTTTTTTCTTGATTCATCTTTTTCTTGTTCTTTTTTTTTTCTAGAATTTTTTCAACTTACTTGGTAGTTATTGTACTATATTGATGTTGTTTAAGCTTTTTCTGCTGCTAGAGCATTTGCAAAAGTGATTATTGCAAACTTCTTTTGATTTCCATTTCTATTGTATAGGATGTATACTGCTTTTGCATTTTTGTTTTTTAGGCATTGTAACAGAAGCACTTCTGAGGCTCCTTTTAGAATGTTTAACAATTTAGCTGTGTACTGTTCTTGCTTGTCTCTTTGGCCATAATCTTCATTTTCAATTATTATATATACTAGTTTATTGTTGCCAAGTAGCAGTGCCTATAGAATATTTTCTGCTTTCTCTAAGCTTGCTACTATTACTGCTAATGTTTTGTATAGTAATCTTTTAACTTGTATAATATTTAAGTTTTTGAGTTTTTTGCACATATATTTAATTTCTTTTTTATTAATATCTGATAGTAGATTCTATATAGTTAATTATTTTTTCTTTTGCAATTCCTTTTCTTTGTCTTCATTATTTCCTATTACAATGCTTTTCTTTATAGCATTTTTTTTTTTCTTCTTTTTCTTATTTCTTTATTTCTCTTATTCTTCTTGGTTCTTCATTTTTTTTTATTTGTTTTATATCTTTTTCTTCTCTTTTTTTAGTAATATGTTTTTCTTGCTGCTTTGTTTCTTGACTTTTATTCTTATTTTTTTCTAGAATAAGTTTAAGCCATTCATTATCTTTTTTCCTAATTCTGTTCATTGCCACATCTCTGCTATGTTCACAATTAAAATCTACTTTTATTTAATTGTTTTTATTTTTGAATACTTATTTAATTGTTTTAATATGATGGTTATTTTCTAGGATCTACTGGACATATTTTATTTTTTCTTCTTTGGATTCACCTAGTAAAGCATAAGTTAGCATATTTGCCTTAAAGGATTTGTTCTTGTTATATATTCTGTTTTTTGGAGACTATCAACTATGTTCAATTGTACTTGCATAAAACAAGATGCAGGTTTCTTTATCAGTTGGTTCTTCTTTTTGTTCTTCTAATTTCATGTTTGTGTCTTTACTGTTTTTCTCTATTTCTTACATTATATTACTTTTTAGCATTTCAGATTTATTGGCCATTTGACTTGTTTGATGATGTAATATAATGATGCTAAGACCTTTTATTTGTTCTTCTAATATTTCTAGCCCTTATTTATTATTTGTTCTTCTTTTTTCTTGATGTGTTAGTTTTTTGTTTATATTTGTATTGTATTTGAAAGAGTCTGAATTGAAGCTTATTAACTTAAACTTTTTGCCCACTTATCGATTATTTTTTCTTTGAGCCAGTCTGTTTTTGCTACTCTTAATATTTCTAGTATTTGATCATATACTAACATATAATGAAGTGTAATATATATATATATATTTTTTTTTGCTCTTAAGCAGCCATGCTAGTATTTTATTAAGATTCTTGAAACTATATACAATAATTACATAGAATTTTCCCAATAACTAAGTCTAGCATTACTTGGCCATCCTATTGGTACCTAAGTGCGACCTGCTGCACTATCCCAATCAGAAGTAGACTGCTTATCTGGCTACTTAAAGCCATACCAGAAAGGATTTTTCTTTTTCAGGACAAGCATTAACTGTCTTCAATTCTTTCTTTAAATTCTTCCTTCTTCTCAAAGGGCTAAAAAAAGAGAGGTATTATAAAATTAAATACAAATAAGAACATGACTAAAAAAACCAAAAGTAAATAAACAAAACTCAAATTAAAACAAAACAGCAAAACAAACATGTAATAGTAGAAAAAAGAAAAAACAAAAAGAGGGCTGAAGTCCTAGCCAAAGCAAATTGTAAAAATTATATAGTACTGCTACTTCTAGTCTCTATTCTGAAAATAGGTCTATACTATATATAAATATTATTCAATGATAGAGATGTCAGTGTTTAATTTCTTCCTTATCAGTTCTACAGCTGACCTTTTCACTCTAATTAGAATTACTCCTAATTTCAGAAAAGGGATAATTCTCCTATTTCCAAAATGGATGATTTCTGTAGATCTTTCATAGGAGGTACACTATATTCCTACTTTTTGTAAAAACTTTTATCAAAAACCAAGCAAAGAATATAGTAGTGGTGTTCAGTTAGCAGGTATTCTTGAATTTCTAGTGAATATATTGAAACTTGCTTATTGTTCTTCTATAAGACCTACTATTTTAACTTCATTAACAGAAGCTAAGACTTCTACTAAAATTTGTTATACAAGAGTGCTTCCTGCCAGTTATCTTGTATATGTATACTTTTAGTTTGCTTGCTAAATATATAAAGGAGTTCAGCATAGAAGAATCATTTTAATTTTTATAAAAACTGTTATTTATATAGTAGTCTTTTCTACTTTCTCTAATAAGTTTTTTATTTTTGTTGGTGTAAAATTCAGTACAAGTGATCATCAGGGAGAGTTGTATTTGTAATATGTTTTGAGTCATATATTGCTAATTTTTTAGCAATATGCTTTATATTACTTGGGTTCTGTGTAGGAGTTTTGAAAACTTGATTCAAAATTTTATAGTCTATATGTAATTAATTTCTATCACTTATTCTTCTAATATAAGAAATAATATTTATATTGCAATTTTCATTTATTGGTTTATATTTTAATTATTGGATCGAGATTTTTCTTTTTAGGCTAATTAGTATCTAGAATTAAACTTTGTAATATTTGTTAGTATATTGTTAGTATTATGTTACTAGTTTTATAATAATGCTTGCTATTTCCTAATTAGATATAAGACTTATTTGTTTGATGTTATTTGTTGTTGCTATAGTTATTACATATTTTGTTTTCTATTTTTTTAGGATAATGTCAATTCTCCAAAAATTTTTATTTTTTTTGTTAAAAATATTGCTATTTTTCATTAATATTTTATGCAGCTTCCTTTGTCTTCTAACCTCTATTATATTATATATATTTTCTTCTGATATAACTTTTTTATTAGTTATCTAAAGAGTGTTTGCTAGTCTGTTTTTTTATTATTTTTGTAATTTGTTTTTTCTTGTTTTGGAATTAAAGATCAGTAGAAAGAGTATGTAAATTAATGATGATAATTGATATAATATATTTATATATATAATTTTAATAATTTAGTTAGTTATATGTTTCTATATATATTTTGCTATCTGGTTTATTTATCTATTTTTTTGAAAATATTTTATAAGTTTTTATTAGTTTAAAAATATTATTAAAAGTTTGTATTACTTCTTTATTTAAGATTTTTAAGTAGGCTTTTAATTTTTTAGTGTTTTAGTCTTTTATATTTAGTAATTTTATTATAAGTTTATACTAAAGTCTTATTCAATACTAGTTTTTTTTACATTTCTTTATATATGTATAATGTTACAACTAATTAATAAGAGATAGTTACTATAACACAAATATAATTTATCATCAAAAAGATGATAATTCTAGTATAGTAGTTGGGTTGTTAGCTTCCAAGTAGCAGATCTAAGGATCTAATCCTACCTATAATAAAATTTGGAAATTATATTTGCAATATGATAACTGTCTTTTGTTGATCAATTGGTCTTATATAACTGTAACTTAGATATACCAAATCAGGTTCTACTAAAATTGGGAGCTTAAAACATTTATATAAAGTGTAACATTATATTGAGGTGTCATACAGACTAATTAATCAAAACTATATTAGCTATATTGATTATTTCATTATAATCAAATTTTTATCAGTAAATTAAAATAAATGATTGAATGTAATTTTATTTTACTTAATTATAAAGAAAAGCGCAAAATTCTAAAAGTATCACATAAATATTGTACTTATTTATCTAATTTTTTTTAATTAAAAACTGTTCATCAGAACTATTTCAAAGCAGCTATGATTGATTTTTTGTTAAAGTTATAATTAAGTTTCGATTTATTTGTTTTAATGTAACTTTTTTCATCCTAATTAATGAATTTTTAAGTACTCTATAAAGTGAATATTTAAAACCTACATATTAATAAAAAAAATAAAACCAACACTTTATTCTTTAACTTTATATAAATAACTGATAAAAATTTCAAGATGATTGCATACTTATATAATAAGTTAATACATTTTAAAATATCTAAAATATCGATTTTCATATGAATTAATAAAATTTGATAAATTTTAGATATATAAAAGTAAATCATAAATAATAATATGTAATATCTACATAATAAAACAATAGTATAATGCATAATATAAAGTTTAATATAGAACAATAGTAATAGTATAATTTAAAAGTTTATTGTGACAGATTAATGATGTAATCGTATATGAAATTAAATAAATATAAAAGATTTGATCTGTAAGATTAAACTTTTAGCTTCTAATATTTCTTAAATAAAAATAGTTATAATTAATAAATAGTGCTGTAGTATCTGGTAGTAAGGAGAAAAGTCATTATTAATATTGTGAAGGTTAGAGGTAAATGCATAATAAAAAACTTGTACAATCATTTAGATAATCTCAGAAAACATTCATTATTTAAAAACAATCATAATAAACAAATGCCACCAGTATCCAAACAAAAAATAAAAGCTTGTAAAGCAAGTCAAGCTGCAGTAAATGCATAAAAAGCTGCTTAGTATGAAAAAAGAATTCAAGATAATAGTGAAGCATTAATTGAAATGGATGATAATAAACTACAATTAGTTTATTAAAGCATCATTTAACCAACTAATAATAAAAAAATAAATCAAAAAACACTTCAGCAAAAGTTAATTGATAGAGTTAAACAACTGCCCAATGATTAATTAAAATCCGCAATTCACTTATTAGATATAATGTGATATCCTAAAGGACTTAATGAGTGTGATTTGCTTTTACCATTCTTACAAAATAAAGATCTAAGCTTTATAAATTCATCTCTTTATAAAGTAGATCAGAATTCAGACTCATTAAATCAAAAAAATAAGATACTTTAAAAAAAAGTAACTTAATTAGAACATTTGAATAAAAAATAAAGTTACAAGTTAAACAGTTAATAGGAACATTATCACATTATAGATGCAAGCAATGTCATCATATATCAAAAGTATGTGCTGCAGCTCGAAGACCACTATCTGTAAATTCTTGAAGTTTAAAAGCAAACATTAAAGTGACTCTTATGAAAAATAAATATGAATATACAACCTACTTTATGACCTTAGCTACACAAATATCACAAATAAATCAAATGTCATTTCAAAATACTGCACAAGTTACATATTCAATTTTAGGCTTTTTAACTGAAGAAGATCTACTATTAACAATTTTAGCACAATCTATCATTAGATAAAATAAAAAAATTAGCAATATTCATATAAACAATATTTTAAATTCAAATATTTGTTCAGAATATTTTACTTTTGGCATAATGGCAGATGAATCAACCCAAGATCAGCATAAAATCTTTGTAATATGTGTTATATTCTGGAATTCTAAAAACAACAAGCCAGACTTTTAAGTCTTAGAGATGAAAGATTTAACTGCTTGTAAAGGCAAAGCAGTTGCTCAAACTATTTGATATATTTAATCATTTTAAATTAAACTTTCAACAACGCTCTGTATGTGTTTCAGATAACACCAACTATATAAGCAGCAAAGTTGGAGATGCAATTTCATTGTTTAACCAGTTGAGTAATGTAAACTTGTTTCGAGTTCCATGTAGGATTCATATAGTGCATATTATAATGAACAATTTTAAGGAGGCTGCTTTTGGTAAACTATCTAGTATCTCAGATTTTTTACAAAAAGAGCTTCCTGCAAATCTTCTATATTTTGCTTGGGATCTTCATGATGGTTACAATAAAAGCGATAAAGACAAGCCAATGGGAATACGATCTGATTATATTTATAAACTTTACAAGGAATGTTTTAATTATCAATTAACAAAATACCAGCAACCTATTCGATTGAGATGGCTTTATGAATTAAAGTGTGCTGAACAATACTTAGAGTGAAGAGACATTCATATTAAATTTACTGAATAGTTTTTAGCTTGTCTTAAAACTAGAAACAATATACCAAAATCATATATAAAAAAATAGGAATTGTTTCAAAGCTAGCTTAATAATCCAATCTTAAATATTCAAATCAAATTACTTGTTTGCTTTGGAAAAGATTTGTATTATCCTATGGTTAAATTTTTAATGGGATATGATTTTGAATTGCAACTACAAAGTAAAAATACTTTACTAACAAATTTTCCTTCTGGGCGACAGGCACACCAAATGCCTAACTTTGTAACTTGTAATATTATAAGGCTTCAAAATATTGTTAAAGATCCCTACTTTTTTTTTAGAGAAGGATTACTTGAAAGCCTTGATGTGTTAAATGATAATCAACTTGCCAAGCTTACTTCAGATTTAGAATGTGGTATGCAAAAAGCATTAGAGCTTTACCAAAAATGATTAGATTGTTGGTTACATTTACCACTTAGTATCTGTTGTTTAGATGAAAAGTATGGATAGGAATTTGCATGAAGCTTTGCCTATATTATTTTAGAAATACTTTGGCCTTCAGTACCATCATTGCGAGAATTGTGTTATGCAGAATTTATCAAGTTAGATATTGAATCTGCTAAATTTAATGATTTCGGACTAACAGCTGCATTACTTAATCCTGAATTCAGTTGTGAATTTTATCAATTTATTAAAGAAAAAAAACTCTTACACTATTTTCCAAAAATGTATGAATTTGTAAAAAATCGAATCTGATACATCTTGGTGCACCAACAACAAGTTGAAGGCTTGTTTAATAAACGAGATCTTAAAACCTATTCAAATATAACAAGCAATCTTCAACAATCAAAATTACGGCTTGCAAGTTTACTACTTACTGAAATTAGTTGTAATTCTTCAGATTTAGCAGAACTTAGAATGAAGAAACGTTTACAGCAAACAAAACATACAAATGATTCAATTTTAATCAAGAAAAATCTTAATGATAGTGATAGTAATTGCGAAGAAAGAGCTAATAAATTATTCGAAGATTTATTTGGTTGTAAATAATCTTTTATTATTATAACAATAAATCAATAAATTGCTTATAAATTTTTTTATTATTATATAATAATAAATCAATAATAAATTGAAGTACATATATTGAATATAAATTAATTTACATTTATATAATATAAAAAATCTGCAATATGATAAATTACATGGTTATCAGATATAGTTTTGATTAATTAGTCTATGTGATACCTCAACATTACATGTATATAGAGGAATATATAACCAATTTTGCATAAGACTTTAGTGCAAACCCATGATAAGACCACTAAGTGTAGAAGACTAAGGAATCGAAATAATAAAAACCTACTTGAAACTTCTTAAGTAAAGAGGTAGCATGAATTTTTGATGGTATTATCAGACTAGTTAAAGCCTATAAAACACTTTTATAGAAACCAAAGGTTAAACCAAATATCAAATATGTATAGAGGAGTATATAATCAATTAGACTACTAATTTACTAAAAGAAAAAGATATAAAAGTATACTATATCAGGCCATCTGGATTGGTAGTCTGAAAGAGACTACTGGTTTTAAGTTGTAACTAGTAGGAGATGATGGAAAAGATGTCAGAAAGATAAGTACTAGAGTTCAAGTAAACTTTACAAGAATAGAAATAGTATAGTATAGTGGTTAAACAAGTAATCTTTGTGACTACAAATGTTAAATAACTATAGCATATTACATAAAACTAGGTCTGTATATGTAAAACATAAAGGCTCTAGTAAGTTTCCTGTTAAGGATAAAGTAGTCCTAAGAGTAATGACCAGCATTGGAAACTTAAATAGATGTTGCCTTGAGATGTTTTTATAATACAAAAAGAATTGTATATGCAGAATGTTTAAATAGACAAGACCCCTAGTTGACTTGCAGGTATAGTAACTAGTATAGAACTTATATAGCAATGTGTAAGTGAACTACTTAAATTAAGTACCAAAAATGCATACATAGCTAGTTGTAACCTTCAATATACAGATAGCCTCTGAAGGCATGCTATGTCCTATATATTTGAATAAAAATGTCATATCCTCAAGACAGAGACTTTAACTATAAAAAATAATAATAATAATTCATCATCAATAGGATTTGAACCTTAGATCTGTTACTTAAGAATTAACAATCTGTTTACTTTATTAGATTACTACATCTCTAATTTTATTAAATTGTATAAATAATATTAATATAAATTCTATATATTTTAAACTTTATAATATAAATTTATAGTTTGTTATATTTAAAAAAAATTAATTATAATAAGCATTTACTGTAATTAAATCTATAAATAAATCTGTTTGCATTTATGTTAAATAAATATGAAGTTATAAAATATTGTAAAATTCTAAAAATATACACATAAGTTAAAAAATATAAAGAACTAGTCTGTTCAAATACAGCTTACTTTGTTATAGAAACTTTTAATATAATAAAAAATTTTAAATTATAGAATTATAAAAATATACAGTATCTAATATTTTCAAGTTTAGCATTTTAAAATCTAGTATTTGGAATCTAGTATTTTGAAGTCTAATATTTTGAAATCTAATATTTTGAAATCTAGTATTTTGAAGTTTAGTATTTTGAAGTCTAGTATTTTGGATTCTAGTATTTTGAAGTCTAGTATTTTGAAGTCTAGTATTTTGAAGTCTATATAATATTTTGGAGTCTAGTATTTTGAAGTCTAGTATTTTAAAGTTTAGTATTTTGGAGTCTAATATTTTTTAAAGTCTAGTATTTTGAAGTCTAGTATTTTGAAGTTAAGTATTTTTGAGTTTAGTATTTTCTTGATATAACATTACTATAGCATGAAGCATAATTGTTTTATCATTTTTTTCTGTACTTCTACCAATCACAAAATTTTATTATCCTTATATCTAGTGTTCCACATGGTCCAGTTCGGTCTGGGTTTTTATGAAAACCCAGACTCAAATTGGAAAATCGATTCGAGTTTATATTAAAACCCAGAATCATGTCATTTAAACCCAGAATCGAACTAGTAACTCAGTTTTTTTCTTATAAATAAATAAATATAATAAACTTTAATAATTTTTAAATAAAAATAAATACCAATTAAAATGGATTCTTTACAATGAATTTAAGAATATTAAAGAGGTAGAAAAAAGTAGTTTTGCAACTGTATTTTATGCAGAATGGAATGATCAGGGAGCTACTACAATTGTTGTACTTAAATTACTACATGGTTCAAAGATGTGTATAAGAGAATTTATTAATTAATTTTCTATATGAATAAAACTTATACTTTTGCTATAATAACTTTATTTGTGTCATAATTACATTCGATCTTAAAAAGTACTGATAGCCAAAATGATAAATAGACTAATATAGCAAAATACTAATAATATCTCAACACTACATTATTTAACAAATTTTCAAATTATTTGTTCTAATTTTTATTGAATTGATATGCTAATATTTGCAAATAGAAATTTCTAAGCTGTGAAATCTTATTATAACAGCAAGAAAAAAAAAGAAAAAATTGAACTAATTGAAGCACATTCTTTTTAATTACATAATAATTCGTAGTTTTTTTTAACCTAGTAAATCGAAACTCAAATACTGTATGAGAATCAAAAAAAAGAAAAAAAATCCTGATAGAAAAAAAAAAAAAAAAACACACTAATTCAATTATTCTTGAGATTCTTTCTACCATGATCTAAGACATATAGCCGATCACACCGTTTTTTTATTCAATTGGTTTCGTTTATTAGTGATCATATTACCACCAATACTAAATGCCTGTTCACTAGGAATGCTTGTTCCTGAGATTGGAAGACAGTCTCTTGCGAATTTTGAAAGAGCAGAATAATTTATCTTATTTGACTGCCACTATTCTAATACATCAATATTTGAATCTACACATGGCATCATTAAGTAGGTATCTAATTCATTCTGATGATTTATACGTACTGACTAATATATCTGCAACATTATTGTAGAACATGTTGTAGTTCTATGCAATGTACTTTGATCAGAAAAAGATGCATACTCATTTTCATACTTATTTTTAATGACATTTTTGATATCAGTAATGAGTTGTAATGGTAAATCCAGTGATTCAAAATATTTAAACTTAAGTCACGGGTCTAATACTACTGATGCAAAATGTAATATATTCATTTTACTACAATAACTTGTAAGCTTTTTTTTTGCATCTTCATATCCTTGAATAAGCCAACATGGTGTATTAACTTTTCTTTTAGTATTTTCAAGTATTCCAATTAATGTATAATAAAAAGGAACAGTCATCGTTAAGGTTAGATATTCTGATGCTAACATAAATGTTGTTGCATCTTTAAATAGTCATAAGACCTCAACAAGAAGCTTAATTTTTGCTCATTCATCATTCTCGAAAACATATTAACGTAAATTCACTTTACTAAGAGCTATAGTTTCTAATATAACCTTTAATGTAATAGCTCGTTTACACATCTCAAGTGTAGAATTTCAGCAGGTAACAACATCAAAAATTGGCTTTATTACTTTTATATTATATATGAAGCAAGTAGTCTTTAATTTTTTATGACACAAATGTGATTCCCAAATGCTTCTAATTAATTCTCGTAATTTATTTAGTTCATTTCTTGCAACACTTAATAAACTATGAACGACGAGGTTTAAAATATGTGCAAAACATCTTATAGATTGTTGTCTATAATCAAAATGAAAACCCAACTGCTCTAGAGAATTAGAAAGATCTTGTATGAATTTAATATTAGAGGCAGCATTATCATGCGTAATAATCATAAGCTTTGACATAATTCCCATTGACTGAAGGCACTCTTCCATATTATTTACGATTTCAAGACCTAATAGAAATTGTAAAAGTCAATAAAAAAATCTTAATTAATAATTAATTATTAAATAATTTACTGATTAAATTTATTATATAAATACAATTAATCACTATTAATTATATTACATTTGATTATACAGTATACATTTGATTATATTACATTTGATTCTTTTTATAATTACTACCTGAATGTAGACCGTCCATATTTATAAAATCTAAGAGAATGCTTTTTAGCTTCCAAGAAGTATCTAAATAATGAAGGATAACTGCCATAAAGGATTTTTCATTGGTATTTGTTATCCATATATCAGTCATAACTGAAAATTTCCCAGAAATTTTTTGTAACTTCATCATAAGCTTGTGGCATTCTTCTTCAAAGTCATTCATAACATATCTTTTTATAGAATCTGCAGAGGACGCATTTGCCTGAGGTTCTAAATATGCAAATATTTCCTTGAGTTCATTATCTTCAACAATGTTGAATGGTCAATTGTGTTTAACAATTCAACATTTGATAAGATCTTTAAAAATGTTTAAATCAAAAGGTTCACTAGGATGATTATTAACAATTTGCTGATTTTGAAGCATGTCTATAACAGAAACATTCAGTTTTTTCTTTTCTTTATCTAGTTCAGATATCTTTCCTACATGTTTAGTGAGATGTTTTCCAAGGCTTGATGTTGATCTGTCAATACATTTTATTAATGTTTTTTTAGAGATACAAAGAGTACATCTTGCATAAGAGGTTTTTTTTTCCTTTACAAAATACTTCTATATAAAAGACCTAGTACATGATTGTAATGGTTCACCAGTTTTATTTACTTCCATAGTATTATCATTGATACAAGAAGAATCCACAAATAAATCATCTATTTCATTACTGTCTATAGAAGAATAGCTTATACCATAATTGTTCTCTTCAAAGTCTTCCATAATAGCAAAAAAAAAGAGAGATACAATTCAATGATTTTTCAATAAATTCTTGCCTTAGTTTTAACAAGAACTGGTTTGAAAAATTAGAGCTGTTTTTTTTTTTTTTTGAATTGTGTAGTGTAAAAGTAAGTTCTAGACTAGAAGTAATGTCTTAGAAAAATTTTTTCTATGTATTGTTTATTATCGTATTGTTTGTCATCGTATTGTTCGTTGAAGGCAGGTGATTAAACATGCGAGTCTATGCGGGTCCTACCGGGTACCCGTTATTACAAACCCGAATCGGTCGGTTCTGAAAAATTGTAAACCCGAACTCGAACCGCCGAGTCGATTCCGGGTTTCGGTCCGAGTCTGCGGAACACTACTTATATCACTATATCATCTGCACTAAGTAAATTGACCGATATGTAGGGATGCTAATCGGTCTTTTGGGACCGAATCCTAACCGGTCCTTGACTCGGTCCTTAAATCACATGAAAACACAATACATTTTATAGGACTTGGATCTTATGGACTTATTCGATAGACTCAATTCAGGACTGTCTTTAGATCCTAGGATCGGACCGAACTGGATCCGCAATTTAACATCTCTACCGATAGCTACCCCAGGAAAGATCGTAGTATATGCACCAAATGGATTTTTTTTGAATGATCGTCGCCAATAAGATCACTAGATAAGGTGTAACGTGAAAATCACGCTTTTTTAAAAAAACAGAGAACTAAAATTTTGACTATGAAACCACTTTCTGCGCTCTAATAAAAAAATTCTTCGTGAAATTTTGGTATAAAGCATGCACATTGTAATCCCAACCATAACATTTTTAGTACTTTAAAATATTACGCATATTAAAGTTGTTTTGATTATTCGAAAAGATCTGATTGGTGCATATACGACGATCTTTCATGGCACGTAGCTGATATGATACGCTCACTAGATATGAATGCCTAGTTAAAATGTCACGTGTAAGAGTTTTTATGACTATAAGTAATCATGAACACCGATTTTCTTATTCAACATTAGCGATGGTTGATCAAATAAACGATGTCTGGATTTCAGATGAAGAAATATCAAAATATGATAAATTAATCTCGTCAAAAGACTGGGAACGTATGAATGAAGACTTTGGGAATGTAAGTTCTTTACCATGTCCATGCATTTGGAGAATGACTAGGAAAACCACCGTCTGACACTTACTTTCATGCAGAGGTTTTTCTAACCAATTTTCCATTTCTCTATGCTCATTTCACGAGCCAAACTTTATCTGTAGATAGGGTACAAAGAAGGAATTATAGAAGGTAAAGATATTACCATTCAAGAAGGGTTCAATAAAGGGTACGCTGAAGGAGCTAGTGTTGGAAAAGAAATTGGTAGGTTAAGAGGTTTATTAAAGTAAGTAGCTTCTCATAATTCTTGGTTGATCAACGTTTTAATCCTTTTATTTACTCATTTTCTAAAGTACATTACTAGAATATTACACACCTCTACTTAGTAATACTAATGTTGATGAAAGTAACATTATACTTCCAACTCAATCTACTATTGATAGATTAAAATCTTTAGAAAGTGATCTTGCAAATTTAACCGTCGAAAAATTTTTCACAAAAAATTATTTTAAAGAAACTTCATCAACTGATTCGATATGTAGTCTCTGTGAAAAGTCGGAAAGCACAATAGAAAATTGTTGTAAAAATAATATGAATGATTTTGAAATGTCAAATGTTAGTCATGAATCAGAAGGTTGCTTGCTGTCTCAACAACCTTTATCACAAGTGAATTCTCCCAGACAAATTTTGGCAGAATATTGTGAAAAAGTCAAAGCTTTATTAGCTGAATTAGGATTCAACATAAATTAAGGATTGGGAAACTAAAAGGGAAAGTAATGCAGGATTTAAAAGTGTATAAGTATAATTGTATATCTTTTATATAATATAAAACTTGCTTGGTGTTCAAAATTTGCACATATTCAGTCCACTTTTGCATATATATATTTCGAGATGTAATTTTTTGAAAGTGTTATATTATACGGACATCGATGTCCATATATGATTGAAAGTTTTACTATGTATATAACATGGAATATATCATTCGAACTAGATTTACTTAAATATGAAAGTGTCAAAGTTATGGATAAGGAAATCGAGAGATTTGAGAGAACCAGACTTATGATTCTAAAAAGATTATGTTGAGACTCATAAAGTAGAATTAAAACGTCTCAATTTACAATACCTAGCTCATTTTGAACATACTCAAAGCTCAGGATGCAAAAAATAAATCTGGTATAGAATAATATTTAAAGGGATTGGAATCTAACAAAAATTATAAATTTCAGATTAAATACATTCAGATGTCTAAAGGGAACCAATAAATATGTCTCCATTCCTGATGAATTAAAATCCGAACCACATTAAAGGTGCAAGTAACATCAAACTAGCTGTAACGTATAAAGAAGCAAAACTTGATATTATATTACACTGCTTATACATTATTCACGTAAATGTACTATATATAATTCTGCTTTAGAGTTTCTTTTGACAATTTACCTTATAATATGATCTAGTTTCAGGTATTTAGTCAATACGAAAAGCGGATGTACGTATTCATGAACAAAAAGAATCTAATTTTATGATGTTTTTGTCAATTAACGTAGAATACTGGCCAAAAAAACTCTTTTTTGATTACCACCTGTGCAAAATACCCCGAGACCTCTATTAATTAAATATGGACTTTTAACTGCTTATTGTAAATGCAGGATATGTATATTCTTGAAAATTTTCTTGCGTCATAGACTCACCATAATATAAACGGGTCCTTTGTAAATTTTTTTGTGGGTATTTCGTATTAGACCTCGATTCTTTTGGTCAGTGCTCTACGGTAGTGTATTTTTCCCTCATTTTCTTATGTCTTCTTTAGACTTTTGATAGTTCAGTACAATATATGCTAATTTCCATTTTATCATTTTATTATTTTGATTATTATTTTTCATTATACGCATTTCAATTTGACGCATAATAGCACATTTTGAATCTACACTTCGAGTGCATATATGATGATTTTATGGTATAATATGTTAGTTAATTATCATATGATTTTGCAAGTGCTTATTAAATAGGTGTAAAAGGTAATGAAACTTTTTGCTGATTAGAAATATCAGCTAGAATAAATACGTTAAACATTGTAATAACTGAGAGTTTATAAATCTTCAACAAAAGCTTCTTGTGTTTATATATCAAACTTGAAAAACATGTGTTTAATATATAAAATCAGATACTTTCTTTATTTATAAATAAAAAGTTTCTAACTGCCTTAAGAACTTTTTGTGATGTGCTTGGGTTATTATGGATAATGTAGTAGTATTTCAGATAGGTAGTTACTTTAAATACAACTTGTATGTATATGAATCATATATAGCAACATTGAACATAACTAAAAAAACTGCTTAGAAAAAATCATTTGTATATTAATAGTTTGATTTTAACTAATAATTACGTCTTAAGATAAATTATTTCAAACTAATCATAACTAAATAATTAACAAAACAGTTAAATAAACTTGTTCAAATTCATATATAATTCTATTATCAAAAAAAATAAGTTTACTATCATTAACAATAAACAAAAGATATTTCAAATCAAAAAATAATGATCCTAGTATAGTAGTTGAGTTGTCATTTTTTAGTTAGTAAATTTAGAGTTTAAATTTCATTAGCAGTAGAATTTTGAAAATGATTCTATTCTGGCAACTTAATTGGAATATCTGAGGTTGTAATTCTGTAATTCTAATTATATCAAGACTAATTTTGAAAGTATGCAATGTCATATAAACAAATTTAAATATATATACTTTATAAGAAGTTCTGCTTAAAAATTCTAAATAGAAAGATAATATGATCTTTGATAGTACTATTTATAAAAATCTTGATTTAGAGAAGAAAACCTAAAGCAGATAATCTATATAGACAAGAATTCTAAATAAAAGAATTTACTAACCTGACTATCAATTGAATCAAACATGAAGTCACATCAAAGTTAACTAAATTGGTAATATAAAAGAACTTATAAAGGTGTACAAAAACTAATAAATTGTAAAAAAAGATATTAAAATTTTATAAACTTTACAAAAGTATAGTAATTTAAGAATTATTCTAATTACAAGTATTAGTTTTAGCTATATTAATATCAGGTTAATTAAAAATTAAATAACAGAAAACTTTGATAGGTTTAGTACAAGATTAAAGATTTCTTATATAAGTAAATTATTTTAAAGACTTAGTGATTATAGTATATTTGTATTGATAAAAACTAGAGTAGTTGATAGAATAAATAGATAAATGAATATAGGAATCAAAATATTTAATAAAAAAATTACATATAGTTTCTAGATATAATAACTAGTATAAAACCTTTAGGCAGACTAGACAATAACTAAAGTTATACAAATTATATACTTTTATTATAATTGTTTTTTGTATCCGTTGTAATACAATTACAAAACTAAAATATATTATTAATAAAAACTTGGATTATAAGTACTTATCTTAATATTAAAAAAAATTTTAAATCAATATTTTTTTTTTCTTTAATATTAAAATAAATATATGCAACTTAGGATTTTATTGATAATATGTTTTGACTAATAACTGTTTATATAATAACTACAAAAAGATGTAGTAACTTAATAAAATAAATAAGCTATTAACCTTCCAAATGGTAGGTTGGATATTCAAATTTTATTAACAGTAAAAATTTAAATAATTACCTATATAATACTTATATTATAACAACTTTTTCTAATGATTAAATTAAAATATCTGTAATAGTAATTATATTAGTATAACTAATAGGTTATAAAGCATTTGTGTAAGTATAGCATTATACAAAAGAATATGAACTACAGTGGCCTACCATATAAGTGTGGACACTTTTTAAAAAATTATAACAAGCTGATTAAAAAAGATATCAAGTTAAAAATAGTATCATAAATTCATTAAATCTAAAACTTTTAAATAA